>CAUYLG010069615.1:0-84457 GCA_963573385.1 Cacajao melanocephalus | reverse complement strand
CTTTCCCATCACCATCACAGCCCATCTCCCGAGCCCTGAATCCGGACACTTTCCCATCACCATCACAGCCCATCTCCCAAGGCCTGACTCCGGCCACTTTCCCATCACCATCACAGCCCATCTCCCGAGCCCTGACTCCGGCCACTTTCCCATCACCATCACAGCCCGTCTCCCGAGCCCTGACTCCGGCCACTTTCCCATCACCATCAGAGCCCGTCTCCCGAGCACTGACTCCGGCCACTTTCCCATCACCATCAGAGCCCGTCTCCCGAGCACTGACTCCGGCCACTTTCCCATCACCATCACAGCCCATCTCCCGAGCACTGACTCCCAGCCACTTTCCTATCTCCATCACAGCGCGTCTCCCGAGCCCTGAGTCCGGGCCCAGCTCGCTCACTCCCCACCACAGCCCTCTAACGACTCTAGAGGGCTGTGGTGGCTATCATCTGCATTTACAGATAAGGAGAACACGCAAAGGAATAAGAGCCGTTTATCAACTTGGTTAAGTGGAATAAGGGCTGTGGTGCTACTTAGGAAAACTACATGATATCAAGCTGCATACCCAGGCTTAGAAAATAAAACCACCAAGTCAGCCTCAGGGGCTCACACCTGTAATCCCAGCACTTTCAGAAGCCAAAGCCACAGGGGACCACTTGAGCTCAGGAGTTCAAGACCAGCCTGAGTAACATAGTGAGACCTTTTCTCTACAAAAAATTCAAAAATTAGCCAGGCATGGTGGCTTGCACCTACAATCCCGGCTACTGGAGTGGCTGAGATGGGAGGATCACCGGAGCCTGGGAGGCCAGAGCTGTAGTGAGCCATGATCACGCCACTGCACTCCAGGCTGGGCAGCAGAGCGAGATTCCAACTCACTGATATGCACTACAGTGTGGATGGACCTGAGGAACATCAAGCTGAGAGGAAGAAGCCAGACACAGAAGGCCACCTACTGTGCAGTTCCATTTCTATGAAATGTCCACATGAGGCAAATCCATGACAGAAAACAGATTGGTGGCAGCCAGAGGCTGGGGTGAAGAGGGATTGCAGAGGGACTGCTAATAGGTACGGGGTCTTTTTTTGGAGTGATGAATGTTCTGCAATTAGGTGGCAGTGGTGGTTGCACAACATCGTGAATATACTAGAAACCACTGAGCTGAACACCTTAAAATGGTTAAAATGGCTGGGCGCGGTGGCTCACTCCTATAATCCCAGCTCTTTAGGGTGCTGATGCGGGCAGATCACGAGGTCAAGAGATCAAGACCATCCTGGCCAACATGGTGAAACCCCATCTCTACTAAAACAAAAAATACAAAAATTAGCCGGATGTGGTGGCGTGCACCTGTAACCCCAGCTACTCAGGAGACTGAGACAGGAGAATTGCTTGAACTTGGGAGGCGGAGGTTGCAGTGAGCCAAGATCGCGCCACTACACTCTAGCCTGGGCAAAAGAGGGAGACTCTGTCTCGAAAAAAGGAAAAAGGTCTAGCTGGGAGTAGTGGCTCACACCTGTCATCCCAAGACTTTGGGAGGCTGAGGCGGGAGGACTGCATGAACTCAGAAGTTCAAGACCAGACTGGGCAACATAGCAAAACCCATCTCTACAAAAAAAAAAAAAAAATACAAAAATTAGCCCAGCGTGGTGGTGCACACCTATAGTCACAGCTACTCGGGGCACTGAGGTGGGAGGATCGCTTGAGCCCAAGAGTCAGAGGCTGCACTGAGCCAAGATTGTGCCACCGCACTCCAGCCTGGGCAACAGGGCAAGACCCTGTCCCCAAAAAATAAAAAGTAAAAAAAAAAGCCTGCCTACAAAATAAAGTTCCTCCGCATCCCGGTCACTGTCAAGGCCAAGTTTCCCGTGTGGAGGGGGCAGCCTAGAGTCAGACAGCCCCACCCTGGCCCTATGACCCTGACAGGGCACTACTCCCTCAGCATCCACTCCAGGGACAATGCCACCTACACCCCTACGTGTTGGCCACCCTGGCCTCCCTCTCGGTCCTCAAAGTGCCCGGCGCTTTCCTCTTCAGGGTGGTTTGTGACCTCTGTCTCGCCCAAGCTGATGCTGACTGCCTGTCCTTGTCCTAAAGAAACTGCTGGCAGCATTTGAGACTGGCCCCTCCTTCCTCCATCAAAGTTCTCAGTGTTCTGAATCATGGCCTGATCCTCATTGTCCTCCCACACCCCTGATGACGCCTCCCATCCCGCCTGGCATAGTGTAACACGCTGGGCTGCACGGAGGCCAGCTTTCGGGGATTCCCCGTGAACATCTGCCCTCAGGGGCTCCACCCAGCTCGAGCTCAGCTGCCATCGATCCGCATGCTTTCGGATACAACAACCCCCAGCCACGTGTGGCTACCGAGTACTTGAAGTACAGCGAGTCCAAACTGAGAGGCGCCACATTCCAAAGACTTGGCGCCAAAAACGGATGTCAAATGAAATAGCTCGTGAATAACTTTTATGCTGATTCAGTGTAAAAGTGATAATATTTTGGGTGGATCAGGTCAAACTAAAAATTGTTTTGTTTTTTTCTTTTTTGAGACAGAGTCTCCCTCTGTTGCCCAGGCTGGAGTGCAGTGGCGTGATCTTGGCTCACTGCAACCTCCACCTCCTAGGTTCAGGTGATTCTTCTGCCTCAGCCTCCCAAGTAGCTAGGACTACAGGCGTGCGCCACCACACCTGGCTATTTTTTTTTTTTTTTTGTATTTTTAGTAGAGACAGGGTTTCACTGTGTTGGTCAGGCTGGTCTTGAACTCCTGATCTTGTGATCTGCCCACCTTGGCCTCCCAAAGTACTGGGATTACAGGCATGAGCCACTGCGCCTGACCTAAACTAAAATATTAAATACTAGAAAAAAGAAAAATGCCTTGCATTTTATTATATAAAAATATATATATGTAATATATGTAATATATATTTTTATATATTTTATTTAATATATCACATATATTTTTATATATAAACATACATGTATTTATATAAAATACACATATGTATATGTTATACATATTTGTGTGTTATATATATATAACACATATAATACATGTTATACATATATGTATTTGTTTTAGACAGGGTCTCACTATCGCCCAGGCTGGAATGCAGTGGCATGATCACAGCTCACTGCGGGCCTCTTGATTTCAAGCACTCCTCCCATCTCAGCCACCCGAGTGCCTGAGATTACAGGCACACATTTTGTTGTTGTTGTTGTTTTTGAGATAGTCTTGCTCTGTCACCCAGGCTGGAGTGCAGTGGTGTGATCTTGGTTCACTGCAATCTCCACCTCCTGGGTTAAAGCGATTCTCCTGACTCAGCCTCCCGAGTAGCTGGGATTATAGGTACCCACCACCGCGACCAGCTAATTTTTATTTTCAGTAGAGATGGGGTTTCATCATCTTGGTGAAATCCAGTGATTCTCTTGCCTTAGCCTCCTGACTGGCTGGGACTACAGGTGTGCACTACTGCACTCTGCAAATTTTTTTTTTTTTGAGAGGGAGTCTTGCTCTGTTACCCAGGCTAGAGTGCAGTGGCATAATCTCCACTCACTGCAACCTCCACCTCCCGGGTTCAAGCAATTCTCCTGCCTCAGTTTCCCAAGTAGCTGGGATTACAGGTGCCTGCCACCACGCCTGGATAATTTTTGTATTTTTAGTAGAGATGGGGTTTCACTGTGTTGGCCAGACTGATCTCGAACTCCTGACCTCAGGTGATCCACCCACGTCAGCCTCCCAAAGTGCTGGGATTACAGGCATGAGCCAGCACACCTGGCCTTCTGTTTGATTTCTACTGGTTCTCCCTCATGGTGTCTTGTGTCTTGTGTTTAGAGACATGGTTGTGAGCTACTCATGTCACTTGGAGCTTTATCTGTGGATATCATTGAGGCTTGTGGTGAAAACGGGTTTCTCCAGAAAAGACTCATGTTTGCTTCTGTGAAGCACTAGGACACCACCAGTTTGCATCACTTTAAACTAAAGGTTGACTTAGGAGTTTCTGGACTACCCAGACAGGGTAAAGTCAGGCTGAAAACCAGTCTGAGGGCTGCTCTGTGCCAGAGTTTCAGATAGGCAATTTTCCCTACAGTCCCCAAGGGGGTTTATTTCTAGGTCACTCTCACTTTGAAGTATAGCCTTCAAGAAGCTTTCCTTGAACAAGCTTTGTCTTCTGTTTCCAGAGGCTGCAGGGCCCCAAAACCGATACTCAGGTTCACCCAGTTCAGCAAATGCCTTCTAAGCAAATGCAGGCTCCACAACGTGGCTCATCTGCTTGGGTGCCTGGCTACTCTTAGCTTGTGGCCTGTGTGGTCCTCATTTTCTGGCTACGTCATAAATCCATTAAATAATATTGTCTTTCCTCTTTTATCCAATATTGACAGGTTTCAGGAAGAACATGAGTTGGGTACCTCGTTGACTACACTGCCAGAACTAAAAGTCCCAGCTGTGTGCACACCAGGCAGAGAGAGAGAGAGTGTGTGTGTGTGTCTCTTTGCTTATCTACCTACCTACCTACCTACCTATCTATTTATTTATTTGAGGCCGGGTGTTGCTGTCACCCAAGCTGGAGTACAGCAGCCAGATCATAGCTCATTGTAACCCAAAGTCTTGGGCTCAAGTGACCCCCCTGCCTTAGCTTCTCAAGTAGCTGGGACTACAGGCCCACAGTGCCTGGCTATTTTTTTTTTTTAATCTTTGGTAGAGACAGGGTCTGCTTGTGTTGACCAGGCTGGTCTTAAACTCCTGGCCTCCCATTTCAGCCTCCCACAGTGCTAGGATTACAGGCACGAGCCAGGGCAACCGACCAGAGTGGTTTTTGTGTGTGTGAGGTGGAGTCTCACTGTATTGCCCGGGCTAGAGTGCACTGGCACGATCTTGGCTCACTGAAACCTCTGCCTCCCAGGTTCAAGCGAGTCTCTTGAGTACCTGGGATTACAGACGCACACTCCGGCACCTGGGTAATTTTTGTATTTTTAGTAGAGACAAGGTTTCACCATGTTGGCCAGGCTGGTCTTGAACTCCTGACCTCAGGTGATCCACTTGTCTCGGCCGCCCAAAGTAGTGGGGTTACATGCGTGAGCCACCGCACCTGGCCCAGAGTGATCTTTTTAAAATACAAAGCCAATCATGTCAATCATCTGCTTTAAACATAGTCACCTCCCATTTCAATTATAATAAAATCCAAACTTCCCTAACTCTGTTTCATGTTCACTGTACTGCAGCTGCAGAGAAATGGATGTAGAAAGCACATGCCTGCCCCAGGGCCTTTGTGCTTGCCGGTCCTTTTGCTCAGGACGCTTTCTCCAACATTTTCAAATGATGATCATCTTCCTATCAGGTCAGTTTCAAATTACACACCACCTCTGTGGAGAGACCCTCCCTGACTAGTCTAATTTAAACAGCCTCCAGCCGGGTGCAGTGACTCACACCTGTAATCCCAGCACTTTGGGAGGCCGAGGCGGGCAGATCACTTCAGGTCAGGAGTTCAAGACCAGCCTGGCCAACATGGCGAAACCCCATCTCTACTAAAAATATAAAAATTAGCCGGGTGTGGTGGCATGTGCCTATGATCCTAGCTACTCAGGAGGCTGAGGCATGAGAATCGCTTGAACCCAGGAGGCAGAGATCACTCCACTGTACTCCAGCCTGGATGACACAGTAAGACCCTGTCTCAAAAAAATTAAAAAACAAAACAAAACAAAAAAAACCCAGCCTTCCCGTGACCCCTGCTGACCCTCACGACCCTGTCGTATTTTCTTTGAGCATTTGTCACTACCTAAGATCATCTCACTTCTTTTTAGGGGGCCACAAGTGATCCTCCTGCCTCAGCCTCCTGAGTAGCTGTGACTGCAGGTTCGAACCACCAGGCCCAGCTAATTTTTTTTTCTTTGTTTTTAATTTTAAGAGACAGGGTCTCACCATGTTGCCCAGGCTGGTCTCAAACTCCTGGGCTCAATCGATTCTCCTGCCTCACTCAGCCTCCCAAAGTGCTGGGATTCCAGGCGTGAGTCGTCACGCCGGCCTCTTCTTACTTCTTATGTATTTGCTGCCTGTGCCCCCTTAGAAGTAAGCTCCTGGAGGGTGGGCATGGCTGAGAAGGTAGTTAGTGCTCAAGCAAAAAGGAAAAAGACAGTGGGCATGGCAGGGTCTCTGCTGTTCACTGCTGCCTCCCATGCCCAGAACATCGCCAAGCACATTGTAGATGCTCCAGAAAGATCTGCTCAACGACTTCCTGCCTCAGGAGAATCACACAGCTGACCTCACTGCCCCTTTCCAATTGCAAAATACAGCTCCGCGCCCAGGTCTCAGCCTCATGCCGCTTCCTCTGGGAAGCCCTCCGTGATCCCCCAGCTGGGTCAGGCATTCCTATTAAACACCCTTATAGGCCCCTGTGCCCCAGAATGTAGTTCTGAGAGAGGAATTCTACATTTTTTTTTTTTTGATAGAGTCTTGCTCTGTCTCCCAAGCTGGAGTACAGTGGCGCAATCACAACTCGTTTTTTGTATGTTTAGTAGAGATAGGGTTTTGCCATTTTGCTCAGTCAGGTCTCAAACTCCTAGACTCAAGCAATCCACCTCCCTTGGCCTCAGCCTCCCAAAATACAGGGATTACATGAGCCACCACGCCTGGCAAATTCTCCACTGCATCCTGCAATTCTTCCATCACCATTTAACTTCTGCTCCAGACCACGAACAAGGGAGGGCAATGACCGTGTCCATCTCTGGTCAGGACAACTTCCCCAGCGATCAGCACTGTGCTTGGCACATAGTAGGTGCTCAGTAAATGTCTGATAAATGACTGAAGCACATGAAGAAGTTCTGGAGGGCTGTCACCCACACGGCTTACAGTTATCCCTCTTATCCTAGGTGTTACAGTTTTGCAGTTCAGAGACCCCCCCGCCACTGGCTTTGTGGGGAAGCGGGCTCATACCATCAAGTCAGCTTGCTATCATGAGAAGAGACAAGTCCGGGGCTGCCACCAGAACCACTGAGGTCCCCAGCGCAGCGTCAGCCCACATCCCGGCTGGGAGACCTCGGGCAGGTCTCTGAGCCTCACACCTGGCTGGGCCTCATCTCCCACACACCCCTTCCACTGTCCACGGGTCCCCAGTGCCTTACCCGGCCACCAGGATTCGGGGGATGTCAGCGGCAAAGGCCTCGCCCATCTCCCGGCTGCCCACGTTGGCGATGCAGTGCAGGGCCAGGCACATGAAGGTGGGGTTGCGGCTGGCCAGGTCATTCTTGATGGCATTGTTGATGAGGCGGATCAGCTCTGAGTTTGAGTTCACCAGCACAGAGATGAACAGGTAACCCTGTGACAAGGGAGGTAGTGGATGGCTAGGAGCCTTGTGACTGAGTGGCCCCAGATACCCAACCCTCAGACCCAGGAGTCTGTACTTCCAGCCCTCCTCCCTCAGACCCAGGAGTCCAAGCACCAGATCCAACCCTGAGACCCAGGAGTCTGTACTTCCAGCCTTCCTCCCTCAGGCCCAGGAGTCCAGGCCTCAGCCCCTCCTCCCTCAGACCCGAGAGTCTAGGCCCCCAGCCCCTCCTCCCTCAGACCCAGGGGTCCAGACCCCCAGCCCTCCTCCCTCAGACCCAGGGGTCCAGGCCCCCAGCTCCCCCGCCCTCAGACCCAGGAGTCCAGGCCCTGGCGTCCCCTCTCCAGACTCACTATCTGCTTCTCTGTGTATTTATTGGAGCTCAGCAGGTTCACAGCCTCCATGTGCCCAAAGTCAATGTCATGGCCAAGCAGGAAGATGAAGAGCAGTTTACACACATATTTTTTCTTACTGTAGCCATCCAAGGCTTTGTCCCCTAGGGCAGAGGAAGGAGAAGGGGGGAGCCAGAAATGAGGAAGGGTCACAGGATAGGTCCCAGGAGCCCCACTCCCAGCCCCTCCTCCCTCAGAGCCAGGAGTCAGGCCCCCGGCCTACCTTTGAACTTGGAGCGGATGTTGGCCAGTTCCTTGTTGATCCTCTTAATCTCCGCCTCTTTGCTCTTACCTGGGAGAAGAGGAGGAGGGTGGGTGGAGGGTTCTGGGGAGTCAGCCACCTGCTCTCCCTTTCCTAGGTGTGGCCCCACCCAGCAGGAAGGGCAGATCTTCTCGGCCCCCAGGCCCTGGGGCTTAGGACAGGCCAGGACCCCTTCTCTGACTGGGAGCTTCAAAGAGGGAGGAACCACCGCTCACTGAGCGCCCCCGCAGCAGAGGGGAAGCACAGCACACACCCTTGGGCTGTCCCTGACTTCCTCTCCTTCCTCCTCCCACTGTGGCCCCTGATCTGTGGAGCTCCTCAGGCCCCAGACACGCTCCCTGAGAGCTCCTGTCCCCGCCCCCCCACACACAATGAACATGTGATGAATGAATGAATGAGTGAACGAATGAATGAATGAAGAGCTTGGCTATCCCTAGGGCGCTCACCCCTGCCACTGAGCTCACTGCTTCCTCTCCCAGTTCTCAATCTCATGAAGGTCCCACTGTCCACCCAGGCACCAGGTCAGACCCTTAGGTCAGACCCTCGCCTCCCTCATCCCTACGGCCATGGCTTCGTCCTCTCCTACGTGGCCTGTCCCCACCGCCTCTGGTCTCCTGGCTGTCAACCTCTCCCCAGTTTGTGTGGGACATTCCTACACCTCTGCCAGGCCCCGCTTGTGGAATAACCACAGAAAGCCTCCCCTGATCCTACAGGCCAGGTCCCTGCTTCCTCCGTGCTCCCCAATGCCCTGCAGTACCTTTTGGAGCACCATCTAACTAGATGCTCTCAGCCACCTTCTCTGCATCCCATGTCCCTGTTCCACTCACCCCAGACTTCATCCCTCCCGTGACAGCTTCTACCATTCGCTCTGCTCCTCTAAACAGAACCCGGACATCCTCAAGCCAATCCAGCCACTGCCTCATCCTTTCTATTTACGTATTTCTGAGAGAGGGTCTTAGTCTGTCGCCAGGCTGGAGTGAAGTGGTGCAATCACAGCTCACTGTAAGCTCAAACTCCTGGGCTCCCAAAGTGCTGGGAGTGCAGGTGTGAGCCACTGTGCCTGGCCGCCTCCTCTTAATCTGACCTTCAGAACATGTCCTGAGACCTCCACGGCGACCATTTCATCCAGACCCCATGCTCGCTCGCTCGGATGAGTGAAGCAGCCTCCCCTCTGGCCTCCCTTGTGTTTCCATATCCTGGGCTCTGTGACACCAGCTAGGGATGCTCCACCCCACAGCCCACCAAGCCCTCTGCCCTTGTCACAGCCACCCTGCCAGCGTCACCCCTCAGCCCCCTGCTGTCCATCCAGGCCCCCCTGACTTCCACTCAGTTCCGGAACACGCACGTCCTCTTGCCTCTAGGGCCTTCACATGAGCTATGCCCTCTTCCTTGAGGCCACCCCTCCCGTCACCTTCCCGTCATTTGGGTCTCGGCTCCTGCCACCTCCTCCGAGAGGCCATTCCCTTTCACTTCCTTAAAGTCAATTCTTTATTATTCTGCTTAAACAGTTATTTTTCAAAAAGTCCTTTCTGGTACATTTCACCGTGCCACAATTTTATTTCTCTCCACTAACTTCCTCCCACTTCAGATTATAAGCATCAGGACGCAGCTCCTAGAGCAGCGCCCTGCATACAGCAGGTGCCCTTTAAATGCCTAGTTATCTAAGGAGCAGAGACCTGCTCTGACCCACATCCCTCAGGACATAGTCCCCAGCAGGCTCAGTTGTGCAGTCAACAAATGAGTCAGTGACTGAGAAAGTATATGTGCCACCCTTCTCTCTAGAAATCCTGTCTTTTTTTTTTTTTTTTTTTTTTTAGAGACAGGGTTTCATCATGTTAGCCAGGATACTCTTGATCTCTTGACCTTGTGATCCACCCACCTCGGCCTCCCAAAGTACTGGGATTATAGGTGTGAGCCACCGTGCCCGGCCTTTTTTTTTTTTTTTTTTTTTTAAGACAGAGTCTTGCTCTGTCTCCAGGCTGCAGTGCAGTGGCGAAATCTCAGCTCAGTGCAACCTCCGCCTACTGGGTTCAAGCGATTCTCCTGCCTCAGCCTCTCGAGTAGCTGGGACTACAGGCATGCACCACCACACCCAGCTAATTTTTCTATTTTTAGTAGAGACAGGGTTTCACCATCTTGGCTAGGCTGGTATTGAACTCCAGACCTCGTGATCCACCCGCCTTGGCCTCCCAAGTGTTGGGAATACAGGCATGAGCCACTCAGCCTGGCCTGTTTTTTTTGGTTTGTTTGTTTTTGAGACAGAGTCTCGCTCTGTAGCTCAGGCTGGAGTGCAGTGGCGCCATTTCGGCTCACTGCAACCTCCGCCTCCTGGATTCAAATGATTCTCATGCTTCAGCTTCCCAAGTAGCGGAGACTACAGGTGCAAAACACCACATTCGACTAATTTTTTTTTTTGTTTTTTGAGACGGAGTCTCGCTCTGTCGCCATGCTTGAGTGCAGTGGCATGATCTCAGCTCACTACAACCTCCACCTCCTGGGTTTAAGCAATTCTGCGTCAGCCTCCCAAGTAGCTGGGATTACAGGCACGTGCCACCTCGCGCAGCTAATTTTTTGTACTTTCAGTAGAGATGGGGTATCACTGTGTTAGCCAGGATGGTCTCCATCTCCTGACCTCGTGATCCACCCGCCTCAGGATTGTGCTGGGATTACAGGCGTGAGCCGCCGCGTCCGGCCCTAATTTTTTTATTTTTGGAGACATGAGGTCTTACTATGTTGCCCAGGCTGGTCTCAAACTCCTGACGTCAAGTGATCCAGCCGCCTAGGCCTCCCAAAGTGCCGGGACTACAGGCATGAACCACGGCGCCTGGCCTATATATCTATATGGTTTTGTCATAAATAGGTACATATACATATGTATACCATAAATATAGTATATATAAAGAGTATACACATATATTTAAAGACTCTATGTATTCTTTAAATATATATGTACTACTTAATTTAAACAATATACGTGTATTATTTCAATACAGTCCTGCCCTGCATATCAACATTTCAGCAACAACAAACTGCACACACCACAGCGGTTCCGTACGATTCTAATGCCTTATTTCTACTGTACCTTTTCTATGTTTAGATGCACAAATACTTATTGTGCCACGGTTGCCTACGGGACAGTCCTATGCTGTGCAGCTTTTATTGTTTTGTTTTGTTTTTTTATTGTACTTTAGGTTCTGGGGTACATGTGCAGATCATGCAGGATTGTTGCAGAGGTACATACATGGCGAGGGGGTTTGCTGCCTCCATCCCTCCAGTCACCTATATCTGGCATTTCTCCCCGTGTTCTCTCTCCCAAACCTTCCCACCCCCTCCACTGCTGTGCCTCCCTTAGCGCCCCAGCCCTCATTTTTTTTTTTTTTTTGGAGATGGAGTTTCACTTTTGTCGCCCAGGCTGGAGTGCAATGGCATGATCTCGGCTCACCGCAACCTCTGCCTGCTGGGTTCAAGCGATTCTCCTGCCTCAGCCTCCTGAGTAGCTGGGATTACAGGCATGCGCCACCACCCCTGGCTAATTTTTGTATTTTTAGTAGAGATGAGGTTTCACCAGGTTGGCCAGGCTGGTCTCGAGCTCCTGACCCCAGGGGATCCGCCTGCCTCAGCCTCCCAAAGCGCTGGGATGACAGGCGTGAGCCACTGCGCCCAGCCACTGCGCCCAGCCACCGCACAGGTTTACAGCCAGGCAGCAACAGGCTGTGCCACAGAGCCTCGGTGAGTACCACCGCGATTTGTGTAAGCACACTCCAGGATGTTCACACGACGACGAAATCACCTAACGATGCATTTCTCAGAACATATCCCCATCGTTAAGTAACACACGAGTGTATTTAAAATGATTTAAATAAATACACAAATATGTGCATGTATATATATTCTTTAAATATTCTTTAAATTTAAAGATATATTACATATACTTCTATATTTACATTTATGTATTTCTTTAAATAACATTCATTTAAATAAATACATATTGTTATATGGATAAAATATATATTTATCTTTTTTTTTGAGATGGGGTCTCACTCTCTCACTCAGGTTGGAATGCAATGGTGTGATCTCAGCGCACTGCAGTCTTGGCCCCTCGGGCTCAGGTGACCCTCCCATCTCAGCCTCCCAGGTAGCTGAGACAACAGAAGTGTGCCACCACACTCAGCTAATTTTTTTTTTCCTATTTTTTGTAGAGATGAGGTTTTGCCAGGTTGCTCAGGCTGGTCTCAACTCCTCCACCCACCTCAGCCTCCCAAAGTGCTGGGATTATAGGCATGGGCCACCACTCACAGCAGGAAATTATTTTGAAAGTATTATTTAAATTGTATTTAAAATGTATTTTTATACATGCACACACACACACACACACACACATACACACACAAATATGCATATGTGTGTATTTTTCTTTTTTTTTTTTTTGAGACAGAGTTTTGCTCTTGTTGCCTAGGCTGGAGTGCAATGGTGCAATCTTGGTTCACTGCAACCTCCGCCTCCAGGTTCCAGTGATTCTCCTGCCTCAGCCTCCGGAGTAGCTGGGATCACAGGTGCATCCCACCATGCCCAGCTAATTTTTTGTATTTTTAGTAGAGACTGGGTTTCACCATGTTGGCCAGGCTGGTCTTGAACTCCTGATCTCAGGTGATCCACCCACCTTGGTCTCTCAGAGTTCTGGATTACAGACGTGAGCCACTGCACCTGGCCATATTTTTCTTTAGATAGGCTTTATTTTTAGTTTTTTTGAGACAGAGTCTCACTCTGTCGCCCAGGCTAGAGTGCAATGGCACCATCTTGGCTCACTGCAATCTCCGCCTCCCAGGTTCAAGAGATTCTCCTGCCTCAGCCTCCTGAGTAGCTGGAATCACAGGTGCCCACCACCACCACACTCAACTAATTTTTTTTTTTTTTGTATTTTTAGTAGAGACAGGGTTTCACCATGTTGACCAGGCTGGTTTCAAACTCCTGACTTCAAGTGATCTGCCTGCCTCAGCCTCCAAAAGTAAAGTGCTAGGATTACAGGTATGAGCTGCCATGCCTGGCCTTTAAATAGGCTTTAAATTGTCCACGTCTATTTGATGCCATCTTCTGTAAAACTGATATAATTTGCTATAAAAAAAGAATTCAGAGAGAAAAACAAAGCTCTAGGTCTTCAAAAGAGAAGCAATTGTGGCCCTAAAGGGAGGGTCTCTGGCAGAGGCGCAGCTCTGCAAAGATCTAAAGGCCAGTGATGGCCAGGGAGCCCAGGGACAGTGTTCGGGTGCTGCTGGGGTGGCACCTGGGGAAAGGGCTGAGGCAGCTGTGACAGACCAGAATAATGGAAACGACGACCCAGCACTTGGGCTAGCAAGAGGGGGAGTGAGCTCACTGTCACAAGAGGCAAGCAAGCCTCTGAGGGAGTTTTAAAGGGATTCTGTCATTCCCAGAGGGATATCTGGGGCCAGGCTTAAGGATGAGTCACATCTGCCCTGCTCTCGAGGCAACACTGGATTGGAGTGGAGGCAGACAGGGGCAGTGGCAAGGATCCTGAAAGAGGCACACATGAGGCCCAGAGCGGTGGTTCGCGCCTGTAATCCCAGCACTTTGGGAGGCCGAGGCAAGCGGATCACAAGATCAAGAGGTCAAGGCCATCCTGGCCAACATGGTAAAACCCGGTCTCTACTAAAAATACAAAAATTAGCCGGGCGTGGTGGTAGGCGCCTGTAGTTGCAGCTACTCAGGAGGCCGAGGCAGGAGAATCACTTGAATCCGGGAGGTGGAAGCTGCAGTGAGCCGAGATCTCGCCACTGCACTCCAGCCTGGCGACAGGGCAAGACTCCGTCTCAAAAAAAAAGAAGCACACATATTTCAGGGCTGAGAGGCTAGAATGAGAATGGGTGAGGAAGCCTCTGCACACAGCTGCTGGGATTCGACGATCAAAAGACGAGGCTGGGATGGACCAGGCGAAAACCAGGAAAGGCATGCTCTGGGCAGGGGGACCAGCAGGTGCAAGGACCTGGAGGTAGGAGAGTATGCGGCAAGGCAGGCAGTCAGGAAGCTTTGAGAGCTCACAGCGATGAAAGGGACAGAGTCTGAGGAAGCCGGTACGGAGAGGCCAGCACAGCAAGTGAGTGGGGCCAGACCACACAGCCTCTCCTGAGTTTCCTGAGGTGCTGGGGGGCTGTGGGAGGAGGGGGCCATGGAAGGAGCAGGCCATGCTCCAGCCAGTGGCTGTTGCTGTTAGGGTTGTTGGGGTGCAAAGGCGGCCATCACCTTGCTCCAGGCAGAGTAGGGCAGAGTCAAGGGAAGGGCTGCTGGCACCAGGGAGGTGCCCTACCTTGGGGCTTCTGGTTAGGGGAGATAACCCCTTCCCTAAACATGTAAGCCTCGGATCAGGGTGGGTCTGTTACTACCACCAAAGGCATCCCGACAAAGCTGGGTGCTGCCCTGAAGGGACTAATGCACTTTGATGATGGTAACACAGGCATTACCCAGCATCCCATCGCGAAACCCTTCAGAGCCTTCTGGACCAAGGACATTTCCTCTACTGAAACGGAGACTTGATGTGCTTCCTGTACAAGCCCCAACAACCCTGAATCCTCAGAATGCCTTCTGGAGGCTGGGTGCAATGGCTCCCACCTATAATCCCAGCACTTTGGGAGGCTGAGGCAGGCAGATGGCTTCAGCCCAGGAATTTGAGACCAGCCTGGGCAACACAGCAAGACCCCATCTCGGCCAGGCACGGTGGCTCATGCCTGTAATCCCAGTACTTTGGGAGGCTGAGGTGGGCGGATCACCTGAGGTCAGGAATTTGAGACCAGCCTGGCCAACATGGCGAAACCCCATTATCTACTAAAAATATGAAAATTCACCAGGCATGGTGGTGCACGCCTGTAGTCCCAGCTACTAGGGAGGCTGAGGCAGGAGAGTCGCTTGAACCTGGGAGGCAGAGGTTGCAGTGAGCTGAGATTGTGCCACTGTATTCCAGCCTGGCGGCAGAGCAAGACTCCATCAAAAAAAAAAAAAAAGAAAACAAAAATAAAATTTCAACATACATGTGGCTTGCGTTTCAGTGCTGGGTTACACCGCTCGTATTCTCAAGGTCATCACTATTCCTGAGTGATGAAAATATATTCTCCGTAAACAACAAAATCAAACCCTGTCATTCTCCTGCTCAGCCGGGCACCAAGACCCTGGCCGAGTTGCCCCTTACATATTAAGGGTTTGCAAGTTCATTTCCTCCTGGATCAGAACACCACTGCCATGAGGGCAGGGACGTCCTGCTGCTTCCGTCCCTGCCGTGTTCCCAGGGCCCAGGGCAGTCTGACACAGGGGAGGTGCTGAATGCAGATTTGTGGACCAAGGCCATCACACAATGCATCCGTCCAGTTCTTAAGGCGCCGGCCTGAGGTCAGACACCCACCGAAGTGAAATCTTTTTGACTGTCCTTGCTTTCCACAGAGGCCAGGGGTATCCTGTGAAAACTTGAGTCAGACCCCAGCACTTTTCTGCTCCAAACTCTTCCATGGCTCCCAGGAGGCTCGAACTAAAAGTAAAGTCCTCACTGCAGCCCGCAAGGGCCCGCACCATCTGCCTGTTTCTCTCTCTGACGGGATCTCCTGTCCTCTCTCTCTCTCCCTCTAAGGCAGGAGCCGCCATCTCCTCCTCGTTTTCTAAGTCCCTGCTCCATTCCAAGCATAATCCTGCCTCAGGGACTTTGCACAGGCTGCTCCCTCCTCCAGAGTCCTGCATGCACAATCCACCCACTTCATTAGATTCTCTGCACCAATGCCACCTTTTCAGCGACACTCTCTGACCAGCCTACATAACAGCATTGTCCTTAACTCCATCCCTACACTTTTTCCTTGCTTCATTTTCCACCAACACCTACTACCGCCTGTTTGGCCCCCAAAATATTCACCTGCGTAGTGGCCCATCTCTCTAGAACTTCTGCTCACTGCTGTGGCCCCATCACCTACAACAATGCCTGTCACCCAGCTGGAACTCAAGAAAGACTGGTTCCATTATTCATTCATTCATTCAACTGGCAATCATCTCCTGAGGCCTTCCATGAGCTAGAACCTAGAGAGAACAAAGCTGGGGGCCCAGGAAGGGGTCAGACCCAGGGCCTGGGCTCCAGGAGCTGGGGCAGATGTTACCACCGCGTGGATCACCATCTGGAGTGGGATGTGCTCTGATGGAAGGGCTCAGGGCAGTGTGCGGCCAGCACCCTGCTCCCACTGGCTCACTCGGCCAATTAAGCCTCCTCCAGTCAGACTCTGCCTAGACAGGAGGCAGCCCCAGCCCTTGCTCCCCGTCAGATAAGACTTCTGCTGGATTCCTGCTAGAGGCAGGAAGACAGAACACGCCCTCAACCTGGGCCCAGCCTCAACCTCTCTTCCTCCTTATCGCAGAATTGGCCCTCCCTGCCCTCCTTAGAGCCTGCCTTTCGCCTTCTAGACCCTTCCCCCAGCCCCACTGTGCCCTTCAGATCCTCTGGCAGGCTGGCTCCACACTCTTCCCTCTGCTTCTCTCTGAGCCCTGCCTCTCCCTACCTCCTCCTCCACATCCCTCCCCCCTTCTCTTCCCTCGCTCCTGCTTGAAACCTTCGCCAGTGCTCTCAGGACAAACGTGGACCTGGCCTCTGCCCACTCCCCAGCGTCAGACCCCATCCGTCTCTGCACCAGCCACACAGGCCTTTTCTCAGGGTGTCACTGGGGCGTCAGGGCCTTTTCTGTTTCCCCAAAAAATTCTTGAAAATAGAGAGGGGTGCCGGGTATGGTGGCTCGCTCCCGTAACCCAAGCACTTTGAGGGGGCCGAGGTCGGCAGATCACTCGAACCCAGGAGTTTGAGACCAGTCTGGGCAGCAGACTAAAAACCCATCTCTACAAAAAATACAAAAAAATTTGCCAGGCCTGATGGCGTGGGCCTGTAGTCCCAGCTACTTGGGAGGCTGAGGCGGGAGGATCGCTTGAACCCAGGAGGCAGAGGTTGCAGTGAGCTGAGATTGCACTACTATACTCCAGCCTGGATGACAGAGCCAGACTGTCTCAAAAAAAAAAGATAAAGATACGAGGTCTTATTGCTCTGTTGCTGAGGCTGGTCTCAAACTCCTGGCCTCAAGAAATCCTCCCACCTCCAGGCATCCATCCCCTGAGTAGCTGGGACTAGAGATGCCCACCATGTCGCCCGGCAGTCAGGACCTTTGCACTTGCCCCGCCTCTACCTTCACAGCCCTTCTCCACTGCCCGCAGCCTAGGTAACCCCCAACATCCTGCCCAAACAGCTCCAAGGGTCTCCTGTGAAGCAAAGCCAGGCCACACCTCCCTGACCACACAGAGCCCCCATTCTCTCAACACCATTCTCTTTGTCACTGGGCTTAGGACAGCTGCAAATTCTTTCCCCTTTAAAAAAAATTGAGATTTGGCTGGGCATGGTGGCTCATGCCTTTAATCCCAGCACTTTGGGAGGCTGACGCGGGCATATTCCTTAACGTCAGGAGATCGAGACCAGGCTAGCTAACACTGTGAAACCCTATCTCTACTACAAATGCAAAAATTAGCCAGCGTAGTGGCGGGCACCTGTAATCTCAGCTACTCAGGGGGCTGAGGCACGAGAATCACTTGAACCCAGGAGGTAGAGGTTGCAGTGAGCCGACATAGTGTCGCTGTACTCCAGCCCGGGCAATAGAGCAAAACTCTGTCTCAAAAAAATAACAAACAAAAAATGGAGATACAATTAACATACCGTAAAATTCACCGTTTTACAGTGAACAATTCAGTGGTCTTTACTACCTTCATGACGTTGTGCATCCATTACTACTATCCAATTCCAAAACATTTCTCTTTTTTTTTAAGAGATGAGGTTTCGGCCGGGCGCAGTGGCTCATGCTTGTAATCCCAGCACTTTGGGAAAGGGCAAGGTGGGCAGATCACGAGGTCAGGAGTTCGAGACCAGCCTGTCCAAAATGGTGAAACCCTGTTTCCACTAAAAAATACAAAAATTGGGCCAGGTGCAGTGGCTCACGCCTGTCATCCCAGCACTTTGGGAGGCCGAGGCGGGTGGATCACAAGGTCAGGAGACTGAGAACATCTGAGCCAACATGGCAAGACTGCATCTCTACTAAAAATACAAAAATCAGCAGGGCATGGTGGCGCGCACCTGTAATCCCAGCTACTCTGGAGGCTGAGGTGGGAGAATTGCTTAAACCCGGGAGACGGAGGTTGCAGTGAGCCAAGATCACGCCACTGCATTCCAGCCTGGGCAACAGAGTGAGACTCCATCTCAAAATTAAAAAAAAAAGGAAAAAAATACAAAAATTAGCCGGGTGTGGTGGCATACGCCAATAGTCCCAGCTACTCAGGAGGCCGAGGCAGGAGAATCGCTTGAACCCGGGAGGTGGAAGTTGCAGTGCACCGAGATCGTGCCACTGCACTCCAGCCTGGGTGACAGAGTGAGACTCCCTCTCAAAAAAAAAAAAGAAGCTTTTACTGTGTGGCCCAGGCTGGATTCAAACTCCCAGGTTCAAATGATCCTCCTACCTTAGGCTCCCAAGTAGCTAAGACTATAAGCATGTGCCACTGCGTCCAGCTGTAGGGCTTTCCATGACCCCCAAAAGAAGCTCTGCATTTGTGAGCAGCCGCTCCCCACTCCGCCAGCCCCTGACCCTAGGCAACCACTAATCTACTTTCTGTCTCCATGGATTTGCCTATTCGGGATATTCCATCTACATGGAATCATACCACACGTGGCCTCCTGTGACTGGCTTCTTTCACTTGGAGTCATGTTTTCAAGGTCCATCCCTGTGGCAGCATGCAGCAGGATGTCATTCCTTTTTATGGCCCCGTAATATTCCATTACTTACACTACATTTTGTTTATTTCTCAGTTGGTGGGCATTTAGCCCATTTCCGTTTTCCGGCCATCAGGAATAACGGTGCCATGAACATCCGTGTCCGGTATTTGGACAATTGGAATTTGTATATTGCACTTTCTCCCCCGAGGGGCTGGGAGCTTCATGGAGTAGGAAGGGTGGACATGTCTGTCTTATTCACCAGCATCCCCAACATTCAGCACAATTCTTGAGACATACCAGCTGTTCAACATACACTTGCGAAGGAAAGGCCCCTGATTCTTCAGCCCTAATTCCTGGCAGCAAAATTACTTCTAGTGCCCCAAGCCTTCATCTCCCCACTGTCCGCTGGCTCCTCTCTGGGATCCTGCAGTGACGCGACTATCCCTTTCCTTCCCCAATCCCCATCATCAAATCCCTTTGCAAATCCTGACAGTTTTTCCTTCAAATTGTATCCCAGGCTGGGCACGGTGGCTCACACCTATAGTCCCAGCACTTTCGGAGGCCAAGGTGGACAGATCACTTGAGGTCAGGAGATTGAGACCAGCCTGGCCAACATGGTAAAACCCCGTGTCTACTAAAAATACAAAAATTAGCTGGGTGTGGTGGCAGGAACCTGTAATCCCAGGCACTAGGGAGGGTGAGGAATTGCTTGAACCTGGGAGGTGGAGGTTGCAGTGAGCTATGATCGTGCCACTGCACTCCAGCCTGGGCGACAGAGAAAGACTCTGTCTCAAAAAAAAAATGTATCCCCAGCCCACTTCTCACCGATCCCTTCTCACCCCATTAAGCCAGCACTATCTCTCGCCCAGAGGCCTGCAACACCCTCCTAATTTGGCTCCCTGCTTCCACCGCTACCTCTAGAATCTGTTCTCACAGCAGCCAGAGGACTTATTTTAAAACATCAGTCGGTCACGTCCCTCCTCTGCTCAAAATATTTTCAGGCAGACAAAGGCCAAAAGTGCTCACCATGGTCCAGAAAGCCTTTCCCGATCCTGTCCCCCCTCCCCTCTGCTCCTGCCCACTCCCCGCCACACTCCCTCACCTCCAGCCACACTGACCTTCTCTCTCTCACTCCAACACGTCAAGCAGGCTGCAACCTCAGGACCTTTGAATGCACCTCCCGGTGCCAGGACCCCTTTCCTCCAAAATCCACAGGGCTTGCTCCACTCACAGGGCTTCCTCCACGAGGCTTACTGAGCACCCTCCCAAAGCCGGTCCTCTCCTGTCCATTTCCTCCCTGTTTTCCTTCACAGCACCATTCAGGGCCTCAGGTTGTATCTCAGAGTGTTCTCTGTGCTTATGTTCTATCTTCCTCAGGGAAGGGAGCTCCCAAGACCAGGAGTTTTGTTTTTTTGTTCTGTTTTGTTTGAGATGGAGTTTTGCTTTTGTTCCTCAGCCTGGAGGGCAGTGGTGAGATCTTGGCTCACTGCAACCTCCGCCTTCCAGGTTGAAGCAATTCTCCTGCCTCAGCCTCCTGAGTAGCTGGGATTACAAGCGCCCGCCACCAAACTTGGCTAATTTTTGTATTTTTAGTAGAGACAGAGTTTCACCATGTTGGCCAGGCTAGTCTTGAACTCCTGACCACAGGTGATCTGCTGGCGTTGGCCTCCTAAGCTGCTTGGATTCCAGGAATGAGCCACTACGCCTGGCAAGAACAGGAGTTTCTGTTCACTATGGTCACCCCAACGCCTAGAACAGGGGCCTGGAACACTAGAGCGATCAAAAAGTATTTGTCAAATGACTGAATGAAGGAATGAGCCTTCAGAGGCAAGATGCTCTTATGAATGAAGTTTGCAGAGAAGAAAACATCCTCAAAGAGGTTAAATGAAGTATGGAGGGTCACATGACCTCCCATCACTGGTGGGTAACAGTGGCAGCGCACATCTCCTAACCGGGGCCCTCAGCTACTCCACAACCCCCATCACTCCACCCCTTGTCGTAACAAACCATCATGTCTCCATCAACTGATACCCAATCGTGTCCACCCCCTCCTGTTCACTGAGCACCTACTACATGCCAGATCTTTCCATAACAGTTACATTCTAAAACAACAACAGCAATTATTGGGTACTTGGCAGAGCTGCTGTTCAGAGCCAACGGAGTAACAGCAACAGCCAAGTTCCATCTGGGACCTGGAATGCGTGAAAGGCCTGACTCACAGGCACTGCCACAAGCCCCTCAGGAAGATACCATCAGCAGCCTCTCTTGACAGATGAGGAAACCGAGAGGTGAAGTCCCTCACTCAAGGTCACACGGTTAGGGACTGGTGGTGCTCACACGCAAACCCACCCTGGCTGACCCCAGAGCCCATGCGGACACAGCCTCTGAATACTCCTGGCAGCTCCAATCACTAACAGCCATTCCCAGGAGTTGAGAGCTGACTTGTCACCAGACTTCCCATCGTCACAACTCTTCCTGGCAGGGACCACTGTCCCCATATTACTGTGGTCAGATAGAAAAGAGCTCAGATCCCAGCCTGTCCTGCTCCCTGACCCCTGACCTCCCTCTGGGATTAGACTTTCCCTATTCCCAGCTTTCCAGATCTCTGCCCTCAAGTCCTTCAAGGCCCCATGCTTTCCTGGAGGTTTAGGCACTCCCTCTTCTGCCCATCCCCCAACCCCCCACTCTATAACGTCTTCTCCTTTCCAGGGCCGCGTTCCCTGTCACAGGTTTTCCCAAGACCTTACACCTGTAGCTCCTTTCCTCTGTGCTCCTTGGGTCTCTCCTTCCCCCTCAGCTGCCCCTCTGGCCCCTTTCACACTGCCTTCCATGTCTTCTAAGCAATCTCACATCCTGAAGCCCCTCTACTCCTCACCAGGGTGTCCTTATAGTCTCGCCCTCCCATCATCTCCCTGCCCTAAGCCCGAGGACTTTCAACTACTCTCAGGCCTCCTCTATACCACTGGCCAGGAGCCTCGGTGACCTATCTAACCCCTTCCCCTATATGACACCCCCTATCCCAGGCCCTCAAGCCCTGCTCCATTAGGCTTCCGGCGTTCCACTTCCTCCAGGTCCCCTCTGGCTTCCTCCCATTCCATCGCTTCACAGGGTACCCCCCACTATGCACTTCTTTCCCTTCCTCTCTACATTAGGGATCCCTCTAACCCTATCGTTTGTACGATCCCCCAGCATTTCAGTCTTTCCCAAGGGACACCTCTAGGCTCCCATCCCCGGGACCTCAATGGCCTCCTCCCCTTTCCAGCCCCCCCGGACCCCTCTAGCTACTCCGTGTCGTCACCTCAAGAGGCACTCTATGACACCCCAAGCCCCTGCGTGACCCCCACCCTAAAGTTCCTCCTGGGGCCCATCTATGCTCGCCCTCTACGGCCGCAAAGGCTTTTGATCCCCCGGGTCCCTGTGACCCCTAAACCCCTCAATTTAACGCTCCCCCCTCCCCCGCGTCTCCAGTGTCCCCCGGCCGCGCGCTCACAGTTCCGGATGTCGGAGATGAACACAGCGAGCCCCCGCATCCCATCGCCCTTGGACACGGCCGGCATGATGGCGGTGGTGTCGGCTCCAGGCCTGGCCGGACAGGGCACAGCGCAGCGGGGGCTGGCAGGCGGGGACCGGGCGAAAAGGACCCCAGGCAGCGCCAAGGAGCCAAGCCGGCCGCGGGGAGGGCTGGCTGGCGGGCGGGCGGGCTGGCAGGCCGTGGCACCGCCCCCCGGCCCCTCCCCTCTGCCCGCCTTCCGGAGCTTTCAGCCGCCTATTGGTGTGGGCTCCTGCCGCTCAGACGCGGGTTTGTCCCCTACTTTTCCTCTCATTGGCCTCTAAGCAAAGGCACGACGCTGCGATTGGCCCAGTGCTCCGCTATTTCCGTTCGGGAGCGGGGAGGGAGGAGGAGGCGTTGCCCGAGAGACGGGCGGGGTTCGATTGCGTGTAATAGACCCGCCCCCTCCGCGCGGCCAAGTCAAACACTGATTGGATCTAGCGGGTCTCCAAGGGGGGAGGGAGGGACCTGACGGAGGGCGGGGAAAGGTCCCTAGGAGGCGAGACTTAGGTTGACTGAGACCAATGAGCGGGTAAACCTCCCCCGCAGGTGTCACGGATTGGCGAGATCTGTCCTATTTCCACCCTCTATTGGGCGGCTGTGGGGGCGGGCGGAAGGCGAAGATCAGTAGAAGAAGGAAAGAAGAGAGGGTGTCACTCCGCTCGGCTGGGATAGGTGGAGCGACGCCTGCAATTCCCTGCTGCAGAGAAGGAGTTGGGCGGGGCACGAGAGCGTTGGGTGTTTACTGCGCAAGCGTCTCTGTGTTCCCTTTCTGCCTCCACTGTCACCCTCGACTGCTAAAATCCTCTTCCAGGAAGCCTTCCTCCCCTCCCCCCTTCTCTGCAGCCAACGTGTCGGGACTTGTTTTGTCAGAAGACCTAGAATTTCAGAGTGAAAAACTAATTCAAGGCTAGTCCCATTAAGCAGAGGTTAAACCATAGGTCGAGAGGGTGAATGACTTGCCCAGGGCCACACAGCTTGAAAGTGAAAGAACAGAAATAAATGTAAACCATATCTTGGCTTTTAACTATTTTTCAACGTATGTTGCTTTTTTTTTTTTTTTTTTTTTGTCCAACCACAGTGTCTCTCGGGCAGCCTCCATTGTAGCAGATATCAAACCAAAATTGATTCTCTCTTCCAGACTAGGAACTCCTACTGGGCAAGAATGGGACCTGGTCTTGAAGAGTTTCAACAATATTTGTTAAAGGAAGGAATGGGTGAATCTGCTTTGGCCCAACCCCAGCCTCCATCCCCAACCCTCAGCTCCCCAGAGAGTCTTTGGTAAACTGGCTTTGGGGAAGGCAAAACGGCCAGAACTCCCAACGCCCTGGGCGATTGAGAAATTTGGGACAAAGGGAACTTGGAAGAGTCCATTTCTGTCACCTCTAGGGAAAGCACTCCCCCCCCTCCACCCCGCCCCCGCCACCAGCCCTTTCTAATCTCAGAAGCCAAGCGTTCCTGAAATGAGTCTTGAGGGTGTGTCCTGGATCTTTGGAATGGCCTCTGTGAATCCTGGAAGATGGAAAGGAGGTTAAGAAGAGCCCACCTTCCAGGCTAAATGGATGCATCTATTTGGGTTTCCAGGAATGGGGCCTGGGAAAGTCCATTTTGGATTCTAGGAGGACAGATACCGCTCAGCTGTTTTAGTAACAGGGAAGAGTCCATTTGTAATATGGGTGGGGGTGCTGTTTGCCCCTGAAGAGCGTAAAGCAGTCCCATTAAACACAAGAAAAAGTATAAATATCAGGACTTCACGAAGTTCTTTTTTTTTTTTTTTTTTGAGACTGAGTCTCACTCTGTCGATGGAGTTCCGTGGCTCAATCTCGGCTCACTGCAACCTCTGCCTATCGGGTTCAAGTAATTCTCCTGCCTCAGCCTCCCGTATAGCTGGGATTACAGGCACCCGCCCTCATGCCCAACTAAATTTTGTACTTTTGTAGAAACGGGGTTTCACCATGTTGGCCAGGCTGGTCTTGAACTCATGACTTAAGGTGATCTGCCCGCCTCAGCCTCCCAAAGTGTTGGGATTACAGGCGTGAGCCAACGCGCCGGGCTGAAGGAGTTCTTTTTTTTTTTTTTTTTTGAGACGGAGTCTCGCTCTGTCACCAGGCTGCAGTGCAGTGGTGCGATCTTAGCTCACTGCAACCTCCGCCTCCCGGGTTGAAATGATTCCCCTGCCTCAGCCTCCCCAGTAGCTGGTATTACAGGCGCGCACCACCACACCCGGCTAATTTGTGTATTTTTAGTAGAGACGCGGTTTCACCATGTTGGTCAGGCTGAGTAGTTCTTTTTTATAGAAAGATGCATTACGCTTTCCTAGGACTGGAGTCCATTCATGACCAGGAAAGAAGCACCTTTCTCCTAGGGATAACTCCATTAAAAATACTTAGCCGGGCGTGGTGGCTGGCGTCTGCAATCCCAGTTACTTGGGAGGCTGAAACAGGAGAATTGGTTGAACCCAGGAAGCGGAGGTTGCAGTGAGCCGAGATCGACCCACTGCACTCCAGCCTGAGCGACAGTGCAAGACTCCGTCTAAAAAAAAAAAGTAAATAAAAAATTTTTTAAAAATTAAAGAAAACAATAAATAAATGGAGAGGGGGCGGAGCCACCCTTTCTCCTGCCCCAACTCTCCACCTTCTCCTCCCTCACCTTCCACCCCGAGCCTTAGACCCACCGCACCTAGCTCTCTCTTGTTGATCTACCTGTACATTGCGTTTCCCCCGACCCCAACGCCCCACAGAATATGAGACTCTCCAGGTCAGGGTTTGGATCTCAGTCCTCCTCCACCACAGTCTCCCAGACCCCAGGCAAGCGTCAAATCCAGGATGCTATATGAAGAATCAAGTACAAGTGTACGGGGCTGGGAGACCCCACACTTAGTCTCAGGGAGAGGGAAGTTGGTCTTCTCCCAAGAACCCATGGGCCAACCCATTGTAAGTTACAAACTAGCATGAGTCCATCCACTGGAGCCTGGCGCTCTGAAGACGGCTGGTGGGGGATGTCACGTTGGGCATAGAACTAGAATCCTGAACAGAAGGAGTCCACTGAGAACACTGGGGGGATGACCTGGGCCAGCACCTCTCCCTACCCCATGCCCTCCCCCCAGTCATCAGGGCCCAGTGGTTGGGTCCTTTGTGAGGCAGGCTGAGAGGACAGTGGACCCTGAGGGTCTGTGGTTACAATAGGTGGGAAGTCTCAGAGGAAGGAGCCCCTGGGAGCCAGACCCCCATGCCATGGCGAGTGTGGTGGTGAAGACGATCTGGCAGTCCAAAGAGATCCATGAGGCCGGGGACACCCCCGCTGGGGTCGAGAGCTGCTCCCAGCTAGTCCCTGAGGCTCCCCGGGGGGTTACCAGCCCGGGCAAGGGGATCCCCAAGAAAAAGAAGGCCGTGTCGTTCCATGGGTGGGTTTGTCGCACCCTGCTGGGGATGGTTCTAACACCCAGCACTGCCTCCAACAGAGCAGGAGTCCCACTGTGGGTGCTGGAGGAAGGGGAGGGGGAAAAGCCAGTGGGTTGGGGGCAGGAAAGAGGACAGCAGTTAAAGAGACAAAAAGCATCAGGGAGGTAGAGAGGAAGAAGAAGGTAGTGGGGATGAATGGAGGGAAGAAAAAGCCAGTGGGGAGGGAAGAAGGGAGGCTAGTGAATGAAGAAGAAAGTAGGCAGTGGAGAAGGAGAAGGGGGAAGAAAGTAGGCAGTGGGGCTGGGCGTGGTGGCTCACGCCTGTAATCCCAGCACTTTGGGAGGCCGAGGCAGGTCGATCACAAGGTCAAGAGATAGAGACCATCCTGGCCAACATGGTGAAAGCCCGTCTCTACTAAAAATACAAAAATTAGCGGGGTGTGGTGGCAGCCGCCTGTAATCCCAGCTACTCAGGAGGCTGAGGCAGGAGAATCACTTGAACCCAAGAGGCGGAGGTTTCGGTGAGCTAAAGACAGCACCACTGCACTCCAGCCTGGGCGACAGCTCACACTGTAATCCCAGCACTTTGGGAAGCCAAAATGGGCAGATGACCTGAGGTCAGGAGTTCAAGACCAGCATGACCAACATGGAGAAACCCCCCTCTCTACTAAAAATAGAAAATTAGCTGGGCATGATGGCGCATGACTGTAATCCCAGCTACTCTGGAGGCTGAGGCAGGAGAATCGCTGGAACCTGGGAGGCGGAGGTCGCAGTGAGCCAACTGCACCACTGCACTCCATCCTGGGTGACAGATCGAGACTCCATCTCAAAGAAAAAAAGAAAAAGAAAGAAAGTAGACAGGGGGACAGAGAAGAGAGAAACAGGTAGGCAGTGAGGTTGGACTCACAGGGGATGAGGTATGCAGAAAGGAAGGCAGGAGGGCCCAGCCCACCGGGGGCTGCGTCTTGACCTTTCTGCCTATTTCTCCTCTGCAGGGTGGAGCCCCCGATGTCCCACCAGCCCATGCACTGGTGCCTGAACCTCAAACGGTCGTCGGCCTGCACCAATGTGTCACTGCTCAACCTGGCCGCCATGGAGCCCACCGACTCTTCGGGGACAGACTCAACAGTGGAAGACCTCAGCGGCCAACTCGCACTGGCCGGGCCCCCTGCCTCCGCCACCGTACCCTGGCCTCCAGATGACCCAGACATCTCAGAAATCCTGGTGAGGGTCCCCCACACCACCCTCTGGGGAAGACCGAGGTCCTCCAGGTGCCGGTAGCAAATACTTAGGACGGGGTGGGGTGTTTTGGATTTGGAATGAGAACGTTCTGGTCGCTCTTTGAGACCCAGAGGAACTAACAAGGATCTGCCTCCTCCTTTCCTGACAGCCGGCCATGAATCTGGGAGTTGGTCTTTTTTTTTTTTTTCTTTTCAGAGACAGTCTCACCATGTTGCTCAGGATGGTCTCAAACTCCTGGGCTCAAGGGATCCTCCCACCTCGGCCTCCCACAGTCCTGGGATTACAGGCATGCACCACGGAGCCTGGCCTGGGTGTAGGTCTTTCGTTCATACAGTCACTCCCAAATGTCCCCAGTGAGGCTGGGCTCAGGAACCAGCCATAACCCTGCACTTGGGGAGCTCCCAGTCTGGCAGGGGACAACAGACACAGACTAGGGTAAGAAATTCTGTAATGGAGGAGGAGAGCCCCTCAAGCCAGGCTGGGGGTATCCAGGAAAGCTTCCTGGGGGAGAATGTGTTGCAACCCAACTTTGGCGAATGAATAGGAGTTCTCTGATGGGAGTCACCTAAGAATCTGGGACAAAACTGAGAGGTGAGCAAGATTTAGAGAGCTTTAGGGAATTTCTGGCAAAAGTATAGAGGGTTACAGCTTTGTCCTTTAACTCCCCGAATCTCTGCTCCTCACCCCACCTGGTTTCCTCTGGGCCAGGCCTGAAATGGCTCCACCAGATACTGAGATACTCGGAACTACACTAACAACAGCCATGATTTTTTTTTTTTTTTTTTAAGACAGAGTCTTACTCTGTCATCTGGGCTGGAGTCCAATGGCACAGTCTTGGCTCAGTGGAACCCTCCATCTTCCGGGTTCAAGTGATTTTCCTACCTCAGCCTCCCAAGTAGCTGGGATTACGGGTGTCAGCCATTGTGCCCAGCCACATTTGTTCTTTTTAACAAATATCTCTTTTTATTTATTTCTTTTTTGAGATGGAGTCTCACTCTGTGACCAATCCGGAGAGCCGTGGCGCGATCTTGGCTCACTGCAAACTCCACCTCCCATGTTCAAGCGATTCTCCCACCTCAGCCTCCCAAGTAGCTGGGATTACAGGCACGCCACCACAGCTGGCTAATTTTTGTATTTTAGTAGAGATGGGGTTTTGCCATGTTGGCCTGGCTGGTCTCAAATTCCTGACCTTAGGCAATCCGCCTGCCTCAGCCTCCCAAAGTGCTGGGATTACAGGTGTGAGCCACTGCACCCAGCCTCACTTTTTTTTTTTTTCATTTTCTTTTCTGAGACAGGGTCTCACTCTGATGGCCAGGCTGGAGTGCAGTGGCATGATAATAGCTCACTGCAACCTCAAAACCCTTGGACATAAGCGGTCTTCCTGCTTTGACCTCCCAAGTAGCTGGGACTATCAGTGTACACCACCATGCCCAGCTAAACACATTTCTTTTTCTTTTTTATTTTTTTGAGACTGGATTTGCCCTGTTGCCCAGGCTGGAGTGACAGCCTGACTGCCCAGGCACAATCATGGCTCACTGCAGCCTTGACCTCCCCTGCCTCAGGTGATCCTCCCACCTCAGCCTCCCAAGCAGCTGTAACCACAGGCACATGCCATCATGCCCAGCTAATATTGTATTTTTAGTAGAGGTGGGGTTTCTCCATGTTGGTCAGGCTGGTCTTGAACTCTCAACCCCAGGTGGTCTGCCCTCCTCGGCCTCCCAAAGTGCTGGGATTACAGGCGTGAGCCACCACACCTGGCCACAAGCTGGATCTTGAAGTTAAGTAAAGTTAAGAAGTTAAGTAAAGTAGTCCCCAGACAGAAGACAGGGAAAGGTGTCCCATCTCCCAGGAACAGCATGTGCAGAGGGACAGGAACTGAAAAGAGCCCGGAATAGGACAGGTAGCTTTGAGGTGGTCCCTGCAGCTGGTGTGTGGTATGTGAGAGAAATGAGGCTGGTGGTAGGGGAGGGCACAGGCCACACAAGCTGAGCAACATGGGCATTCTCCTGACAGCAATGGGGAGCCAGCGTGGGTTCAGAAGGGAGAGAGGAACAACTCAGGATTTTGGCTCTGTTCCATTTACTGAGTTCCAGCCAAGTGCTGTGCTGCATCCCTTATGGTGGGAAACTTGTTTTTCTCTCTTTAAAGTTCTGTAAGGGAACTGGTATCATTACCCAGTTAGAAACTGAGAAAAGTGGCTGAAGCAGGTCAGTAGTGCAGGCCTGTAGTCCCAGCGACTCAGGAGGCTGAGGCAGGAGGATGACTTGACCCCCAGAAATTGGAGGCTGCAGTGAGCTGTGATTACATCACTGTGCTCCAGCCTGGGCAACAGAACGAGACCCGAGAGACCCTGCCTCTAAAAAAACCAGCTAAGGACCCAGCGCGGTGGCTCACAGCTGTAATCCAGCACTTTGGGAAGTCAGGGCAGGTGGATCACCTGAGGTCAGGAGTTTAAGACCAGCCTGGCCAATATAGTGAAACCCCGTCTCTATTAAAAATACAGAAAACTAGCTGGGTGTGGTGGCAGGCACCTGTAATCTCAGCTGCTCAGGAGACTGAGGCAGGAGAATCGCCTGAACCCAGGAGGTGGAGGTTGCAGTGAGCCGAGACAGTGCCATTATACTCCAGCCTGGGCAACAAGAACGAAACTCCATCTCAGGAAAAAAAAAATATCCCACTAAGGTAGAGAGCAGGGTAGTAACCTCCGCAAGGTCAAGGTTGGAGAGCTCGTAAGAAGAGGGACCAAGACAAGAAGGGTGCTGCTCTTGTCACTAATGCAAAAGCCTCTCTCTCCCCAGGACTCCCCTTGGCTGAGCGGGGGATGTTTGAAGGGGAGAGACTGAGTCAGGGAGGCCAGAGAGGAGGCTGGGCAAGGGTCCAGGGAAGGAGGAGGAGCTGCAGGGAAGAGAACAGGGCAGAGTCGGGGCTGGGAAGGATGCCTGGGAGACACCTACTCCCCCAGACAGCAGAGCTCTCCCCCCATCTCAGGGAGTGTCTCTCGGGCAGCACTTGCAGCCATCTGCCTCCCACCAGAGCTATTTCTGAGTCACATCCCCCAGTGGATCGTGAAGCCAGAGAAAGTGCCCCAGGCAGTGAGGACTGAGGTCTGGCACAGCTGCCAGCTCGCTGTGGGGCTGCAGGGGACTGCCAGCCTCTCAGGGGCTTCAAGTTCCTACTCTGTGGAATGGAAAAAGTACTGACCTTGGGTGCATGCCGGAGAGGAGAAGGGGGATGCAGGAGCGGGAACTAGCACCCAGCACCCGAGCTGCACCCAGAGAGAAGGTGGGGACAGGTGGCCAGAAGGGCACAGAGACCCAGAGAGAGGGGATGGAGACCCAGAGACAGAGGGGGATGGAGACCAAGAGAGGAGGACAGAGACCCAGAAAGAGGGGGGAACAGAGACTCAGAGACAGAGGGGGACAGAGACCCAGAGAGAGGGGAAGGGAGACCCAGGAGAGGGGGACAGAGACCCAGAGAGAGAAAGAGAGAGGGATGAGACCCAGAGAGATTAAGAGAGAGACTCAGAGAGAGGGGAACAGAGACCCAGAGAGAGAAGGAAAGAGACTCAGAGGGTTGAGGGACAGAGGCTCTGGGGGTAGGAACAGATGGGTCCAGTGTGAGAGGGATGGAGACTTAGAGACAGAAGAGATGATCCAGGGCCAGGAACGGTGGCTCACGCCTGTAATCCCAGCACATTTTTTTTTTTGAGAGACGGAGTTTTGCTCTTGTTCCCATGCTAGAGTGCAGTGGCGTGATCTTGGCTCACTGCAACCTCTGCCTCCCTGGTTCAAGTGATTCTCATGCCTCAGCCTCCCGAGTAGCTGGGATTACAGGCATTTGCCACCACACCCGGCTAATTTTCTATTTTTACTAGAGACAGGATTTCTCCATGTTGGTCAGACTGGTCTCCAACTCCCGACCTCAGGTGATCCCCCCGCCTCCGCCTCCGCCTCCCAAAGTGCTGGGGGTACAGGCGTGAACCACCGAGCCTGGCCATCCCAGTATTTTTGGGATGCTGAAGTGGGTGGATCACTTGAGGCCAGGAGTTCAAGACCAGCCTCGCCAATATGGTGAAACCCCGTCTCTACTAAAAATACAAAAATTAGCTAGGCGTGGTGGTGCATGCCTGTCATCCCAGCTACTCAGGACACTGAGGGAGGAGAATCCCTTGAATCCAGGAGGTGGAGATGGAGGTGAGCTGAGATCATGCTACTGCACTTCAGTCTGAGTGACAGAGGGAGACTCCATCTCAAAAAAAAAAAAGAAGAAGAAGGAGGCTGGGCACAGGGGCTCATGCCTGTAATCCCAGCACTTTGAGAGGCCAAGGTGGGCAGATCACAAGGTCAGGAGTTCGAGACCAGTCTGGTCAACATGGTAAAACCCCGTCTCTACTAAAAACACAAAAATTAGCCAGGTATGGTGGCAGGCACCTGTCATCCCAGGTACTCAGGAGGCTGAAGCAGGAGAATCACTTGAACCTGGGAGATGGACGTTGCAGTGAGCCAAGATGCGCCACTGCACTCCAGCCTGGGAGACAGAGTGAGATTTTGTCTCAAAAAAAAAAAAAAAAAAGGCAGATAGAGACTTAAGAGTAGAAGGGCAGAGACTAAGAGAAAAGAAGTCCGAGACTCTGAGATTTAAGGGGCAGAGCTAAATCGGGGGAGACAGAAAACAAGAAATACAGGAGGGAGCTAGAGACCCAGAGAGAGTAGGAACAGACACAGGGGCTGGGCAGGGACAGAGAACTGGAAAGAGGGGGACAGAGACCCAGGTGGTGACGGAGACCCTGGTTGAGAGAGTGACAGTTTCCAGGTAGGAAGAAGGCCAAGGGGAACCCTGTGAAGGTAGCTATTAGTTGTATCTCCATTTCACAGGTAGGGAAGCTGAGGCACAGAGAGGTGAAGACCCTCCCTGAGGTCATACAGCTAGTAACTGGGAGACACTAGCTGACCCCAGGACCAATTGCCTTGATTTCCAGATTACCCACAGGAAACCCAAGACATTCTGAGTCTTCAGGTTAGAAAGACACTTTGTGAAATGCTTTCTATTACTGTGAAACCAATTATGCCAAAACTTCAAACAACAAACCCAGAGGGGCTCAGCTGGGTGGTCCTGGCTCCAGGGTATCTCCCAAGATTTCAGTCAAGATTTTGTCTCGGGCTGCAGACATCTGAAGGTTGGACTGGGGCTGGAGGTTGTGCTACCAAAATGGGGCACTGACATGCCCTTGCCTGGAGGCCTCCGTTCCTTGCTACATGGGGCTCTTCATAGGTGGCTGTTTACGACATGGGGCTATCATTCCCCAGAAGGCAAAGCATATAAGAAACGTTCCTGTCGCCAGGCGAAGTGGCTCACACCTGTAATCCCAGCACTTTGGGAGGCTGAGGCGGGCAGATCACGAGGTCAGCAGTTCGAGACCAGCCTGGCCAACATGATGAACCCCATGTCTACTAAAAACACAAAAATTAGCTGGGTGTGGTGGCAGGTGCCTGTACTCTCAGCTACCCAGGAGGCTGAGTCAAGAAAATCGCTTGAACCCGGGAGGCGGAGGTTGCAGTGAGCCAAGACCACACCATTGCACTCCAGCCTGGGCAACAGAGCAAAGACTCCATCTGAAAAAAAAGAAAAAGAAACAAAGAAACGTTCCTCTCATGAAGTGGTCTCTTACCTCACATATCATGGATTCTGCTTTATTCTATTTTGTTTTTATTTTTCATTTTTGAGACAGAGTCTCACTCTGTCACCCAGGCTGGACTGCAGTGGTGTGATCTTGGCTCACTGCAACCTCTGCCTCCTGGGTTCAAGAAATTGTCACACCTCAGCCTCCTGAGTAGCTGGCATTACAGGCGTGCACCACCATTCCCGGCTAATTTTTGTATTTTTTGTAGAGACAGGGTTTCTCCATGTTGGCCAGGCTGGTCTTGGACTCCTGACCTCGTATGATCCACTCACCTTGGCCTCCCAAAGTGCTGGGATTACAAGCATGAGCCACCGTGCCCAGCCTGTCTTATTCTATTTTCTGGGTGTGAGTCACTAAGTCCAGCTCATACTCAAGTGAGGCAAATAAGGCTCCACATTTTAAAGGAATGTCAACGAATTTATGTACACATTTTAAATCATCGCATTTTGTGGGATTTTTGTAGCCGCCTTTTACTGGGATGAGGAAGTTCCTTTCTAGTTTATTGAGGGTTTTTTTCATGAGCAGGTGTTGTATCTTGTCAAAAGCTTTTTATCTACTGACATGATCATGTGGTTTTCCCTTTTAATATATGTAACATTTGTTTATTTTTAGAGACAGAGTCTTGTTCTATTGCCCAGGTTGGAGTGCAGTGGTGCCATCATAGTTCATTGAAGCCTAAACCTCCTGGGCTCAAATAATCCTCCCACCTCAACTTCCCAAGAAGCTGAGACCAAAAGCACATGCCACTGCACCCAGATAATTTTTCAATTTTTTTTGTAGAGATGGAGTCTCACTACGTTGACCTGGCGGGTATAGAATTCCTGGCCTGAAGTGATCCTCCTGTCTCAGACTCTCAAATTGTTGGGAATACAGGCATGAGCCACCATGCCCAGTCATTGATTGATTTTAGTATGTTGAACAAACCTTGCATTCCTGGGATAATTCCCACTTGGTCATGATGTATAATCCTTTTTACATGCTGCTAGATTTGGTTTGCTAGTATTTTGTTGAGAATTTTTGTGACTATATGCATAAAGGATATTTGGTTTTCTTTTCTTGTGATATCTCTGTTTGGTATCAGGGAAATACTGTCAAATATTTCCTGAGTTAGAAGCCACTCCTATTTTTTGGTAGATTTTGAAATGGATTGTCCATTTTTTTTTTTTCTTTTGAGATAGAGTCTCGCTCTGTCACTCAGGCTGAAGTACAGTGGCACAATCTCAGCTCACTGCAACTGCCACCTCCTGAGTTCAAGCAATTCTTCTGCCTCAGCCTCCCAAGCAGCTGGGACTACAGGTGTGTGCCACCACTCCTGACAAGTTTTGCATTTTTGGTAGAGATGGAGTTTCACTATATTGGCCAGGCTGGTCTCAAATTCCTGATCTTGTGATCTGCCCACCTCAGCCTCCCAAAGTGCAAGGATTATATGTGTGAACCACATCAACTGGCCAATTCTTTTTTTTTTTTTTTTTTGAAATGATTAATAGGATTGACTGCTAAACCCATCTGGTGCTAGGCTTTTCTTTGTTGGAAGTTTTGAAACTTATTTTTACTAATTCAATCTCTTTACTTGTTATGGGTCTTTTCAGACTTTCTAGGCCTTGAGTCAGTTTTGATAGTTTGTGTGCTTCCAGACATCTTTCCATTTTATCTAGATTATCTGATTTGTTGGCATACCATTGTTCATAGCCTTCCCTTATAATCATTTTTCTTTCTGTATAGTTGGTAGTAATGTCTCCTTTTTCACTCTTGACTTTTGTAATTTGAGTCTTTTTTTCTTGGTCACTCTAGCTAAAGATTTGTCAATTTTGTTGATCTATTCAATAAACCAACTTTTGGTTTTGTGGATTTTTATTATTTTCACATTCTCTATTTCATTTTCCTTCTGCTCTAATATTTATCATTTCCTTCTGTTAGTTTTGGAGTTACTCTTTTTCTATTTTCTTAAGGTGGGACATTAAGATATTGATTTTGATCTCTTTCTTCTTTTTTTAATGTGTTTACAGCTATACATTTACCTTAAAGCATTGTTTTCACTCTACCACTTACATTCTGGTATGCTGTGTTTTCATTTTTCTTCATCCCTGACAATCTTATAATTTCCTTTGTGATTTTTTTTTTCTTTGACCCTTTGGGTTTTTTAAACTTTTTCAGACAGTGTTCCTCTGTCACCCAGGCTGGAGTGCAGTGGCATGATTACAGCTCACTGCAGCCTCTCAACCTCTCGGGCTCAAATTATTACACTGCCTTAACCTCCTGAGAAGCTAGGACTACAGGTGTGTGCCACAATGCCCAAGTAATTAAAAAAATTTTTTTCTGTAGAGATGGGGTCTCACTATGTTGCCCAGGCTGGCCTTGAAATCTTAGGTTCAAGTGATCCTCCCGAGTGGGCCTCCCAAAGTGCTGCACTTACAGGTGTAAGTCACCGTGCCTGGCCTCATTGTTTTTTTGAGTGTATTGTTTACTTTTCACACATTTACATTCCTTTCTGATACCGATTTCTAGTAGCCTTCTACTGAAGTCATTGAGGTCAGAAAATATATTTTATGTGAATTTCATTTCAATCCTTTTACATGTATAGAAATTTGTATTGTGCTTAAAACACGGTTTAGCCCATAGAATGTTTCCTGTGCCCTTGGGAAGATTGTGCATTCTGCAGTTGCTGGGTAGCATGTCCTTTGGGTATCAGTTGGGTATGATTGGTTTATAGAGTCCAAGTCTTCTATTTCCTTGTTAATTATCTCTCTGTTGTATCCATTATTATTATATATATATATATATATATATATATTTGAGATGGAGTCTTGCTCTGTCACCCAGGCTGGAGTGCAGTGGTGTAATCTTGGCTCCCTGCAACCTCCGCCTCCCGGGTTCAAGCAATTCTCTGCCTCAGCCTCCCGAGTAGCTGGGATGACAGGTGCCAGCTACCACACCTGGCCGATTTTTTGTATTTTTAGTAGAGACAGGGTTTCACCATTTTGATCAGGCTGGTTTTGAACTCCTGACCTTGTGATTTGCCCACCTCGGCCTCCCAAACTGCTGGGATTACAGGCATGAGCCACCACGCCCGGCCCTATTTTATTTATTTATTTTTTGAGACGTAGTTTCAGTGGTGTGATCTCGGCTCACTGCAGCTTCTGCCTCCTGACTTCAAGCGATTCTTGTGCTGCAGCCTACCGAGTAGCTGGGATTACAGGCGTGCACCACCATGCCTGGCTAATTTTTGCAGTATTAGTAGAGACGGTGTTATATCGTGTTGGCCAGGCTGGTCCTGAGCTCTTGGTCTCAAGCAACATTCCCTCCTGAGCCTCCCAAAGTCCTGGGATTATAGCAGTGAGCCACTGTGCCAGGTCCCTGGAGCCTATTTGGAGTTCGTGTGTCTTCTTGGATGTGGAGATTAATGCTCGAATCATCAAGTTTTGGACGTTTTCAGGCATTATTTCTTCAAATATTCTTTCTCCTCCTTTCTCTCCTTCTGGGACTCCCAGACCCACAGGTCTCCGAGGCTGTATTCATTCTTCTTTATCCTTTGGTTTGTTTTTATGTTTCTCAGACTGGATCATCAAAATTGAGCCATGTTCAAGTTCACCGAGTCATTATTCTGCTACTGAGCTCCCTCTAGTACACTTTTCACTTCAGTTATTGTACTTCTCAACCCTAGAATTTCCATTTGGTTTCTTCTAATAATTTTTATCTCTTTAGTATATGCCCTATTTGGTGAGACATTATTCTCTCATTTTCCTTTAGTTATTTACGAATGGTTTCCTTGAAAAAAGAAAAAGAAAAAAGAAAAAAATCTTTGGCTAGAGTCACAGAATTTAAAAAAAAAAAAAAAAAAGGAATGGTTTCCTTTAGCACTTTGAACATATTTAAAATAGCTGCTTTAGCTGGGCGTGCTGGCTCACACCTGTAATCCCAGCACTGTGGGAGGCCAAGGCGGGTGGATCACGAGGTCAAGAGATCGAGACCATCCTGGTCAACATGGTGAAAGCCCATCTCTACTAAAAATACAAAAATTAGCTGGGCATGGTGGTGCGCACCTGTAGTCCCAGCTACTCAGGAGGCTGAGGCAGAAGAATTGCTTGAACGCAGGAGGTGGAGGTTGCTGTGAGCCGAGATCACGCCATTGCACTCCAGCCTGGGTAACAACAGCGAAACTCCATCTCAAAAAAGAAATAAAAATAGCTGCTTTAAAGGCTTTGCCTAGTAAGTCCAAATCTGCCGCCGCCACCTGACTCTGGAATAGTTTCTCCTCATTGCTTGTTTGTCCTCCATTGTATGGGCCATAGTTTTTGTTTCTTTGCACACCCTATAACTATTTTGTTGGAAACAGGCATGCATGCATTTATTTATTTATTATTTATTTATTTATTTATTTATTTTGAGATGGAGTCTCGTTCTGTCACCCAGGCTCGAGTGCAGTGGCACGATCTCAGCTCACTGCAACTGCCGCCTCCCAGGTTCAACCGATTTTCCTGCCTCAGCCTCCCCAGTAGCTGAGATTACAGGCATGCATCACCATGCCTGGCTAATTTTTAGATTTTTATAGAGATGGGGTTTCATCACGTTGGCCAGCTGGTCTCAAACTCTTAATGTCAAGTGATCCACTCACCTTGGCCTCCCAAAGTGCTGAGATTATAGCTATGAGCCACTGTGCCCAACCTGAAAACTGGCCATTTAAAGTATCATAGGCCGGGTGTAGTGGCTCATGCCTGTAATCCCAGCACTTTGGGAGGCCAAGGTGGGTGGATCACCTGAGGTCAGGAGTTCAAGACCAGGCTGGCCATCCTGGTGACACCCCATCTTAAAAAATAAAAAAAGTATCATAATGTAGCAACCCCACGCACAAGGATTTGTGGTTGTTATTGCTTGTTGTAGTTGCTTTTTACTTTATTTTAAAAATTTTTTTGAGACAGTCTCACTCTGTCACCAGGCGCCAGGCTGGAGTGGAATGGTGCGATCTCGGCTCACTGCAAACTCCGCCTCCCAGATTCAAGCAATTCTCCTGCCTCAGCCTCCCAAGTAGCTGGGACTACAGGCACTCACCACCACACCCAGCTAATTTTTGTATTTTTAGTAGAGATGGGGTTTTACCATACTGGCCAGGATGGTCTCGATCTCTTGACCTTGTGATCCGCCTGCCTCGGCCTCCCTATTTTTGTTTATTTATTTTTGTTATTATTTAAGACAGGATCTTGCTCTGTTGCCCAGGCCGCAGTGCAGTGGCATGATCGTGGCTCACTGAAGCCTCTAACTCCCAGGCTTAAGTGATCCTCCTGCCTCAGCCTTCTGAGTAGCTGAGACAGCAGGTGTGTACTACCAAGCTTGGCTAATTTTATTTAAATATTATTATTATTATTTTGAGAAAGAGTCTTGCTCTATCACCAAGACTAGAGTGCAGGGGTGTGATCTTGGCTCAAGTGATTCTCCTGCGTCAGTCTCCCAAGTAGCTGGGATTACAGGTACCTGCCACTATGCCCAGCTAATTTTTGTATTTTTAGTAGAGATGGGGTTTCACCATCTTTAGCCAGGCTGGTCTTGAACTCCTGACTTCATGATCCACCCACCTTGGCCTCCCAAAGTGCTGGGATTACAGGCATGAGCCACTGTGCCCTGCCTTTATTATTATTACTATTATTTTAAAGATGGGGTCTTGCTGTGTTGCCCAGGCTGGAGTGCAGTGGCTATTCACAGGCACAATCCCACTACTGATCAGCACGGGAGTTTTGACCTGCTCTGTTTCTGACCTGGGCCCGTTCACCCCTCCTTAGGTAGCCTGGTGGTCCCCCGTTCCCGGAAGGTCACCATATTGATTCCGAACTTAGTGTGGACATCTGATCAGCATAGCTCACTACAGCCCAGAACTCCTGGGTTCAAGCGATCCTCCATCCTCAGCCTCCAGAGTAGCTGGGACTACAGGCACATGCCACCGTGCCCAGCTATTATTATTATTTTTTTTTTGAGATAGAGTCTCGCTCTGCAGCCCAGGCTAAGTGCAATGGCTCGATCTCAGCTCACTGCAACCTCTGCCTCCCAGGTCCCAGTTCAAGCAATTCTCCTGCCTCAGCCTCCCAAGTAGCTGAGATTACAGGCATGAGCCACCATACCCAGCTAATTTTTGTATTTTTTAGTAGAGATGGGGTTTCACCATGTTGGCCAGTCTGGTCTTGAACTCCTGACTTCAGGTGATTCGCCCACCTCAGCCTCCCAAAGTGCTGGGATTACAGGCATCAGCCACCGCGCCCAGCCTTTATTATTATTTTTTGAGGTATTAGGTCTCACTGTGTTGCTCAGGCTGGTCTTGAACTTCTGGGCTCAAGCAATCCTCCCACCTCAGCCTCCCAAATTGTTGGAATTACAGGTGTGAGCTACTGCACATGGCCTGTAGCTGCTTTTTTAAAAAGAGACCCTTCTGAACTATTTCTGTAGTATCTGTGTTCTTTGTCATGTGTGGCCGCTGAGGTCTCTGTTCTCTGATTTTAGTGGTAGGCTAATGATTGGAGAGAGATTTCCTTAAACTAGAACAACAACAAAATCTTCTAGTCTTTGCCAAAGGGCTTGGTGTGCCTCATGAGGCACACCTTTAACACGCAGACAATTCACAACTCTGCCTTAGCCTTCCCTTCAGGCCTCTGCAGCCTGCACAGAGTTTCAAGGTCAGCTACGGGAGAAAAGCTTGAGGCCTTCTCAGAACTTTCCCACACATGTACACAACCCTACACAGGCCAATGGCTTTCTACCTTCCCAGGAGTTTGTTGGACCCTTCCAAGGCTTCTACAGTCATCTCCATCAGATTTTCCTTTTAAGATTTTTTCTATCTTATTGTTTACCCCAACTGTTATCCATTGCCTCAGGCAGTAGCAACATTGAAATCAAGCGTAAGTTTTTTTTTTTTTTTTTTTTTTTAGGCGGAGTCTCGCTCTGTCACCAGGCTGGAGTGCAGTGGCATGATCTTGGCTCACTGCAACCTCCGCCTCCCAGGTTCAAGCAATTCTGCCTCAGCTTCCTAAGTAGCTGGGACTACAGGCACACGCCACCACACCCAGCTAATTTTTGTATTTTCAGTAGAGACGGGGTTTCACCACGTTGGCAAGGCTGGTCTTGATCTCTTGACCTTGTGATCCGCCCGCCTTGGCCTCCCAAAGTGCTGAGATTACAGGCGTGAGCCACTGCGCTCAGCCCGTAATTTTTTTTTTTTTAAACAAATATTCCCTCTCCCACTCCCTGTTACTCGATTCTTGCACTGCTACAAAGGAATACTCAAGGCTGGGTATTCCTGAGGCTGGGTGTAAAGAAAAGAGGCTTAATTGGCTTATGGTTCTACAGGCTGTCTGATAAGCATGGTGTCAACGTCTGCTCAGCTTCTGGTCTCATAGCAGAAGGTGATGGAGCCAGCATATCACCTGGCAAGAGCGGGCGCAAGGAGGAGCCACATAGTTTTCTGTTTTTGTTTTTGAGATGGAATTTCACTCAGTCGCCCAGGCTGGAGTGCAGTGTCACAATCTCAGCTCAGTGCAACCTCTGCCTCCCGAGTTCAAGCAATTCTCCTGCTTCAGCCTCCCAAGTAGCTGGGACTATAGGCATGCACCACCACACCCGGCTAATTTTTGCATTTTTAGTAGAGATGGGATTTCACCATGTTGGCCCAGCTCCTGACCTCGGGTGATTCACCTGCCTTGGCCTCCCAAAGTGCTGGGATTACAGGCGTGTGCGCCACCACGCCCGGCTAATTTTTGTGTTTTTAGTAGAGATGGGATTTCACCATGCTGGTCTTGAACTACTGACCTCAGGTGATCCACCCACTTTGGCCTACCAAAATTCTGGGATTACAGGCATGAGCCACCGCACCTGGCTGCCACACACTTTTAAACATCAGATCTGGCATGAACTAAAAACTTACTCATCACCAAGGGAATTGCGCTAAGCCATCAACGAAAGATCCACCCGAATGATCCAAACATCTCCCACCAGGCCCTGCCTCCAACACTGGGAATTACTTTTTTTTTTTTCCTTTTGGGATGGAGTCTCACTCTGTCACCCAGGCTGGAGTGCAGTGGCGCCCTCTTGGCTCACTGCAACCTCCACCTCCCAGGTTCAAGTGATTCTCCTGCCCCAGCCTCCCAAGTAACTGGGATTACAGGCGCCTACCACCATGCCTAGCTAATTTTTGTATTTTTAGTAGAGACGGTGTTTCACTACATTGGCCAGGCTGGTCTCAAACTCCTGACCTCAAGTGATCCATCCACCTTGGCCTCCCAAAGTGCTGAGATTACATTTGTGAGCCACCATTCCCAGCCTGAATTTTTTTTTTTTCTTTTTAGTTTTTTTCAAGGCTGGTCAAGTGAAGCAGTGGGAGTGGAGAAGGAACAAAGAAATCTGTAACTGGTTGTGATCAATTAGTTGTAAACACCACTGCACTCGGACCAGCCCCAGCCTGAATTTCTTAATCTACCATTTTGCTGATGTCAACTGAATACAATATTTTTCTTTTTCTTTTTCTTTTTTTTTTTTTTTTGAGATGGAGTTTCACTCTTGCCACCCAGGCTGGAGTACAGGGGCACATTCTTGGCTCACTGCAACCTCCACCTCTCTGGTTCAAATGATTCTCCTGCCTCAGCCTCCTGAGTAGCTAGGATTATAGGTATGTGCCACCACGCCCAGCTAATTTTTTTTTTTTTTTTTTTTTTTTTTTTTGGTATTTTTAGTAGAGACAGGGTTTCTCCATATTGGTCAGGCTGGTGTCAAACTCCTGACCTCAGGTGATCCGCCCACCTTGGCCTCCCAAAGTGCTGCAATTATGGATACAATATTTCTTATCATACTTGTTCCCCAGAGCAATCATGTAAGAAATGCATTGCTGCCCCATCTTACAAGGGAAGAAACTTGTTCTCTCTTTCTCTTTGTGTATTCAGCAACCATTAGAGAAACCAAGAGAACTGGGCTTTTTTTTTTTTTTTTTTTGCACTTAAAAGGCTCAATAGGTCAGGTGTGGTGGCTCAGGCCTGTAATCCAAGCACTTTGGAGGCCAAGGCAGGTGGATCACCTGAGGTCGGGAGTTCCAGACCAGCCTGACCAACATGGTGAAACCCTATCTTAAAAAAAAATAAAAAGGCTCAATAATCACAGGAGCTCTACTCTTCAAATGCAGCAGTTTACAGGCGTCTGTGTTCTGGCTGCTCTGCCATTTCTAGACAGTTGCTCTCACCACTGCTTTCCAGCCATTAAGCATCGGGAACAGGGGACGAGATTATGCTTAGCTTTTCCACACATGGACCACTGCCCACTTCCCTTCCACTGGCTGGAATTGGTCATAACCAGCTGCCAGAGGGCTCCCTGGGTCTCTTTTCCTTCATGTTGGCTGGGTGCAGTGGCTCACACCTGTAATCCCATCACTTTGGGAGGCTGAGGTGGGCGGATCACCTGAGGTCAGGAGTTTGAGAACAGCCTGATCAACATGGTGAAGCCCCATCTCTACTAAAAATTTTAAAAACATTAGCCAGGTGTGGTGGCAAACGCCTGTAGTCCCAGCTACTTGGGAAGCTGAGGCAGGAGAATCGCTTGAACCCGGGAGGCAGAGGTTGTAGTGAGCCAAGATCACGCTGCTGCACTCCAGCCTGGGCGACAAAGTGAGACTTGGTCTCAAAAAAAAAAAGAAAGTCAATGATATTGAGGTTATTGAGGTTATACATTTGACTACTGTAACAAAAAGGCACAAAATAACAGCTTGAATAACACAGAAGATGTAATGTCTCACCCTAAAAGTCTTCACAGGTGGTTGGAATGGAGTATGGTGGCTCCAGTGTGAAGGATTCAGGCTCCTTCTGTCTCCTCGTGTCCTCTATCTGCTGGTCCAAGGCAGCCCTCAATTGTGCATTCCAGTGAAATGAAAGAAAAACGAAAAGTTCTCATACCTTTCCTTTAAGGGATGACTCAGAAATTGTCTATAATTCTGCATAGTCCAAGTAATGATCTAGGCTAAAGTAAAAAAAAAAGAAAAAGGATGCTGGATGCAGTGGCTCATGCCTGTAAGACCAACACTTTTGGAGGCTGACACAAAAAGATCACTTGAGGCTGGGCACAGTGGCTCATGCCTGTAAACCCAGCACTCTGGGAGGCCCAGGGGGGGCAGATCACCTGAGGTCAGGAGTTTGAGATCAGCCTGGCCAACATGGTGAAACTCCATCTCTATTTAAAAAAAAAAAAAAAGGCCGGGCACGGTGGCTCACGCCTGTAATCCAAGCACTTTGGAGGCCAAGGCGGGCGGATCACCTGAGGTCGGAGTTCCAGACCAGCCTGACCAACATGGTGAAACCCTGTCTTTACAAAAAAAAAAAAAAGGATCACTTGAGCCCAGGAGTTTGAGGCCAGCTTGGGTAACATAGGGAGACCCCATCTATACCAAAAATTTTAAAATTTTGCTACCATGCCCGGTAGCAAGCACCTATAGTCCTAGCTACTTGGGAGGCTGAGCCCAAGTTAGTGAGCAATGATAGCACCACTCCACACCAGCCAGGGTAATAGTGAGAGACCCCCCCCCCACCTCCCCCAAAAATAAATTGACTACATTACTTCCACTTACATTCCATTGGCCAGAACTTAGTCACATGGCCACGTCTAGCTGTAAGGGATCCTGGGAAATGCAGTCTCTGGTTGGGCAGCCATGTGCCAGGCTAAGGCTTCTATATCTGTCCAAGCTGGGAGAATGGATCCTACCACATGCATCCCTCGTGAACCACAGATCGGCAGGAATCACAAAACATTTTATGTGATATAAAGTAATGATGACCAGAGGCCACATGGTGTCATGGTTTAAAACAAGGGTTCTGAATCTAAATTCTGATGAGGTCACCTAATGTGCTATGGACCTGGGAAGACAAGGAACGTCCCATTTCTGCGACCCATTTGTCTCACTTGTAAAATGGGCCAAATAACCTCAAGAAGTGTGGTTGTGAAGAATAAAAGAGAAGACAGGTGCTTGGCCTGGTGCATAGCAAGTGCTCATATCTGAAAGGTGGCTTCCTTTGTAATTAACCAGTTCCTGGAGAGAAACATAGAGCATGTGTTTTCAAAGTTTATCTTTTTATGCTGTGGACACAAGGAATTTTTTTTTTTTTAGATGGAGACTTGCTCTGTCACCTAGGTTGGAATGCAGTGGTGCAATATCAGCTCACTGCAACCTCTGCCTCCCAGGTTCAAGCAATTCTCCTGCCTCAGCCTCCCAAGTAGCTGGAATTAAAGGCATGCACCACCACGCTGAGCTAACTTTTGTATTTTTAGTAGAGATGGGGTTTTACTATGTTGGCCAGGCTGGTCTTGAACTCCTGACCTCAAGTGATCCACCTACCTCGGCCTTCCAAAGTGCTGGGATTACAAAAGTGAGCCCCTGCGCCTAGCGCCCAAGGTCACTTAACTCAGTGTTTGATTGAGTCCATCCTTCTTCCCCCACATGTCTGAGCACCCCACTTCCATCCCTCATTCCCTCCTGGATCCTGCCTATTTTTCTCCCAGGCCACCATAAAGAAAGGTAGTTTACCCCCTGGGTTCACTGCACAGGAATGCTAAGAATCAGAGGTGCAGCTCTTGACTCCAAGTTACACACCCATTCCAGGGCAAAATCAAGCTGTAAACACAGCTTCCCAGTTCTGGAAGTTTTCTTGGGCTTAGGGCTTGCCCCCACACACCCACTAACTCACTTGTCTCCCATTCTTCCCCAGAGTGGGGTCAACAGTGGATTGGTCCGTGCCAAAGACTCCATCACCAGCTTGAAGGAAAAGACCACTCGGGTTAACCAGCACGTGCAGACCCTGCAGGTGTGAGGACCCCCATGTCCAACATCTAATCTTCCTCCAGGGCCAAGTTCCCTTCTTGGAGCCTGCCTCCAGCACCCATAGCTCAGTTAGGGAGCTTGAGGCTCAGAAAGGAGAGGAACCTTCCCAGGCCCACATCTTCTTTCCCATGGGCTATGCCCTTGTGCCCTTGGCTAACTCCCCTCCTTCCACAGAGTGAGTGTTCCGTGCTGAGCGAGAATCTGGAGAGAAGGCGGCAAGAGGCAGAAGAGTTGGAGGGGTACTGCATTCAACTCAAGGTGAGCCACTGGGACGCAGGAGAGTGGGTAGGGAGAGGGGAGTGGGAGTAAGAAGAGGGTGGGAGGAAGAAGGGAGGAGGGCGGGTGCAGAGGCTCACAACTGTAATCCCGGCACTTTGGCAGGCCGAGGTGGGTGGGTCACTTGAGGTGAGGAGATTGAGATTAGCCTGGCCAACATGGTAAAACCCCATCTCTACTGAAAATACAAAAATTAGCCGGGTGTTGTGGCGGGCGCCTGTCATCCCAGCTACTCGGGAGGCTGAGGCAGGAGAATCACTTGAGCCCGGGAGGCAGAGGTTGCAGTGAGCCAAGATTGCCCCATTGCACTCCAGCCTAGGCGATAGAGTGAGACTCACTCTCAAGAAAGAAAAAAAAAAGGAAGAGGGTAGGAATGGGACTGGTGAGAGGAGGGAGGAAGCCATCCCTTTAGCCAAGGAAATGGGCGAATGTGTCGTGTATTGAGGGGCTGGGAGGCCCGGAGCCTGAATGGAAATAGGCAGTCTAAGGGAAGGGAGGCAGAACTGAAATGGGAAGGCAGGGCCCTCGACCTGGTGTCTGACCCAGGAGAACTGCTGGAAGGTGACCCGGTCTGTGGAAGATGCTGAAATCAAAACCAATGTCTTGAAGCAGAATTCTGCCCTGCTGGAGGTAAGGGCTGGCGGGAGGCGGTCCCAGGATTTGTGGGAGAAGGTCAGACACACAAGAAACTTGAGATACACTTTTAGGTGGAACTCCCCGCCCAGACACCACCACCACACTGCCCCTTTGTGCACATGGTCATCCTTAGAACCCGCTAATAAGAGGGATGCAAATGAGGCTCCAACACCCAGATGTAGGGGGGACTCCAACACCGCGCAGTCCCGTTCGGGTCCCAGAAAGAGAGACTCGACCTGGACTTCAAGTGAGAAGGCCTGTTCTGTCCACATTCCCACTCATTTTCCAACAAAATGCTGAGAAAGCTTCAGTTGTTCCTGCTAAGTGGCTGGGACTGGTATTTGACCCCTGGAGGCAGGCTCTGGGAGGTTACTGGGAATTGGAGTCCAGCTGGCTCTCAAATGGTGCCTCCCCTCCCTAATGACAGCAAGCGGGACTTCACAACATCCTGTCCTCACAGGCGTCTACTTCCAATCTCGGGGAGTACTGGAGTGGATTTGGGGGTGGAGGTGGTTGCAGGAGGAAAGTGGCTGGACGCTGTGACCTCGTCCTCCCTTACCGCCCAGGAGAAGCTGCGCTACCTCCAGCAGCATCTGCAGGATGAGACGCCGCGACGGCAGGAGGCCGAGCTGCAGGAGCCGGAACAGAAGCAGAAGCCGGAGGCTGGCCTCTCCAGGAACTGCCTGGGCCCCGCCGCCACGCCCCAGGGCTGCCCCGGCCCGCCGGGAAGTCCCCACGAACCCGCGCGGCCACGCGGCCTGGCCCCCGGAGGCTGGGGAATGGGGCCTCGGGCAGGGGAGGGCGCCCACGTGAGCGAGCAGGAATTGCAGAAGGTGTTCACCTGCCTCGAGGAGCTGAGGTGGGCGGGACCTAGGGGCGGAGCCTCAAAAACGAGGTGGCGGGGACTCAGGGATGGAGCCTCGAGGAGATGAGGTGGGTGGGGACATGGGTGGAGCCACGAGGAGCTGAGATGGGCGGGGATGTGGGTGGAGCCTCGAGGAGCTGAGGTGGGCGGGGACATTGGTGGGACCTCGAGGAGCTGAGGTGGATAGGGACATGCGTGGAGCCTCGAGGAGCTGAGGTGGGTGTGGACATGGGTGGAGCCTCGAGGAGGTGAGGTGGGTGGAGACATGGGTGGAGCCCCTAGGAACAGGTGGGTGGAGACATGGGCGGAGTCTCAGGAGCTGCAGTGGGCGGGGAATGGGTGGAGCCTCGGTTAGCTGAGGTTGGGTGGGGACATGGGCGGAGTCTCCAGGACCTGCGGCGGGCGGGGACACAGGGGAGGAGCTTCAAAGATCTTAGCGGGTGGGCGACAAGGCTGGGGTCTCCAACAGCAGGGGAGGGAGTGCCCGGAGGGCAGTGACCTGAGCAAGGGAGTGTCGGAATAATGAATTTTTTAGTTCTGGGCTGTTGGGAGGCATGTCTAGCCCTGGTGAAACTTTGGTTGGCGGGGCTTCGGAGTGGTCCTGGAGGCACCAAGTGGGGCAGAGTGTGGTGGGCAGTGCCTTGGGGGGCAGTGTGGAGGAGCTCAGGTAGAGGCTGGGGACCTGCCCAGGGAAGGGCCAGGATGACCAATAAACGAAGGGGATAAAGGCGGGGCTCTGGAGGACACGACCAGATTTCGCCAAATGGAGGGTCCAAGAAAATTTGGAGACCTGGGTGAGTCTGCAGCCACTGGCGTGGTCTCAGTGGGGCGAGATAGGTGAGTCCTGTGCCATCTATCTCGTGGGGGCAGGTGGCAGCCGGTCCAAGCCTAGCCCCGACCCATTCCCTCCCTCTGCCCCTCCAGGAGAGAGGTGTCCTCGCTGACTGCCCGGTGGCGTCAGGAGGAAGGGGCGGTGCAGGAGGCCCTGCGGCTGCTCGGGGGCCTGGGCGGCAGGGTCGACGGCTTCCTAGGCCAGTGGGAACGGGCACAGCGCGAGCAGGCGCAGACGGCGCGAGGCTTGCAGGAGCTGCGAGGTCGGGCTGATGAGCTGTGCACGATGTAAGGACCAGGAAGACCGGAAAGGGCAGCGCGATCTCACCCCGAGGGCGGGGCCTTGAGGGAAAGGGGTAGGCCAATCAGCTATGGCGAGGCATTCCGGAACGCATACCGACGTGGGGAAACGCCAGTTAGAGAGCAGGAAGGGTCGCATCAGCCCTAATAAGGCCCGAAGGGTGGAATCAATTTGAAAAGGGGTGTGGGCTACACCTTAAAAGGGCAAAGGGTGGGGCCAAGTGGGATCTGGGAAAGCCAATTAGAGAACTAGGAGGGGCATTCCAAACAGTAAACTCCTAAAAGTGGCTCACGCCTATAATCCCAGCACTTTGGAAGGCCGAGGTGAGGCAGCGGATAACGAGACTAGGAGTTCAAGACCAGCCTGGGAAACAGCAGAGACCCCCCATCTCTACAAACAGTTTAAAAATTATCTGGGAGTGGTGTAGTCCTAGCCACTCAGGAGGCTGAGGCAGGAGTGATCACCTGAGCCCAGGAGTTCAAGGCTTCAGAGAGCTATGATGGTGTCACTGCACTCCAGCTTGGGCAACAGAGCCAGACCCTGTCTCAAAATAGTGAATAAATAAAATAAAACACAAAAAATGAGACCAGTCAGAGCAGACAGGGGAGGGCAGGGTGGAGAATTCCAGACCAGAGTCTCCATAGACATAACTGGAGGGCTAACAATGGGTGGAGTCTTGCCGGGGCTATTACCACTCAAGCGGCGACCTGGCAGCTCTGGTTACTCATGCCCCAGGGTGGAGCGGTCAGCAGTGTCTGTGGCTTCACTGAGGAGCGAACTGGAGGGACTGGGCCCACTGAAACCCATTCTGGAGGAGTTCGGGCGGCAATTTCAGAACTCTCGAAGAGGGTCTGACTTCTCCATGAACCTGGATCGGTCCCATCAAGGCAACTGTGCCCGCTGTGCCAGGTAACAGGGCTGGGCCTGCCTCTGGGAGCCTTATGTGGATAGAACTTAAAGGAGATATGGAAGGAGATGGGGCATTAGTCAAGGGTGGGGCGTTGTTCATTTTGGGAGAGAAGGCATCCCAGTGCATCGTAGGACCAGCCAGTCCTGCTGCACTATGGAAGCCTCATTTCTTCCCTCTCTGTGAGGTAAAATCAGCGTCTTGTGGAACTCAAGAGAAACTTGGTACATGGTGCATTGGCTCACACCTGTAATCCCAGCACTTTGGGAGGCCAAGACAGGCAGATCATTTGGGATCAGGAGTTCGAGATCAGCCTGGCCAACATGGTGAAAGTCCGTCTCTACTAAAAATACAAAAATTAGCTGGGTGTGGCGGCATGTGCCTGTAATCCCAGCTACTCAGGAGGCCGAGGCAGGAGAATCGCTTGAACTCAGGAGGCGGAGGTTGCAGTGAGTGGAGATCGTCCCATTGCACCCCAGCCTAGTGACAGAGCAAGACTCCATCTAAAAAAAAAAAAAATGGAGTAGTGATCTCCAGAGCACCATGGAAACCAAGGGACAGCTGGTACATCGTAGGATGGCCCAGTGCATGCTGGGAAGGTTGCATAGGGTGCATAGTGGAAACGGGGCCAAATGGAGGCTGCGCAGGTGAGCTTGGGGCATTCTGAAGTTGGTACTGGGCCTCTTTATCTGGTGACCACCCCTCCCCCAGCCAGGGGTCGCAGTTGTCCACGGAGTCCCTGCAGCAGCTGCTGGACCGCGCGTTGACCCCGCTAGTGGACGAGGTGAAGCAGAGGGGCCTGGCTCCTGCCTGTCCCAGCTGTCAGAGGCTACACAAGAAGATTCTGGTACCAGGGAATATGGACCACCATGTCCCATTTTACTGTTCTGTCGGGGCAAGGGGAGGGGAGCCCCAGACTCAAGGGTACTGCTGGTGTGTAGCAGGAAGGGAAGGGCTGAGCTGGGAGCAGCAGGCACCGGGGGAGGACTTGGCCCTAATGCATGGGGGGACAGGCAAGCAGTTTGGTGATGAGTGAGTCACAGGCCGATCATTACGAAACCTCAGAAGATGGACTCGAGCCCAAAGCATGATGGGACATTGTGGGACACGAGACAGGCACCAGTCTAAAGCTTCATGGAACATAGGTCTGATTTTCTCTAAGCTTTTAGAGGTAGTGCATCGTACGAGATCACCGGGGTCAGATACATAGAGGGGAGCCAGAACCCAGTGACTGTAGGTCCCAGTTAGCTGATGCATTGTGGGAAATGGAACAACAGCTCTTCCTGGGGCATTGCACAACACACTCAGCTCGGTAGTTGGTGGAACTTGAACCCCAATGCACTGTATTATGGGATGTTGACCTAATGCACTGTGGGATTCTGTTGTAGTGGGTGAGACGGACAAGTGAGGCACTGTGGGACATTGATGTGGCTGAGCTATAGGACTAATACATGAGAGAACATGGGGCGTGGAGTGGTGGGACATAGAGACCCAGGGCACTAAGAACTGGTTTGTTTGTTTTTGAGTCTCACTCTGTCACCCAGGCTGGAGTGCAGTGGTGCCATCTTGGCTCATGGCAACATCCACCTCCCAGGTTCAAGTGATTCTCCTGCCTCAGCCTCCTGAGCGGCTGGGATTACAGGCATGCGCTACCACGCCCGGCTAATGTTTGTACTTTTAGTAGAGACAGGGTTTCACCCTGTTGGCCAGGCTGGTCTTGAACTCCTAACCTTAAGTGATCCACCTGCCTTGGCCTCCCAAAATGCTGGGATTACAGGTGTGAGCCACTGCACACAGCCAGGACTTTTGTGTGAAGGGTTCTGGTCTAATAGGGAGACGTGGGCTCTTCTAAGTTACGGGATGTAGAAGGTCACCGTGTGGGAGGACACGGGCACATACGCATATCAAATGAAGGATAGTTCATGAGCTTTGGAGACAGATGATAGACACTGATTTAGTGCTTGCTGGGACATAGGTCACGGACAGACAATAGGACAGACAGGTTTAGTCCACAACAGAATCTGGAGACCAGTGCATTGTGGGATGCTGGGGTCAGTCTCAAGCTCAAGGCATGATGGGAAACTCTATGGGAGAAATGTGGGCCCCAGGGAACCCAAACCTTTGCCCTCCACAATCCAGCTCCCCCTCCACCCCCAGCCTAGTCCAGCAAGCCCAGCTGCGCCTACGCTCCTCTCCCCAGGAGCTGGAGCGCCAGGCTTTAGCCAAACATGTCAGAGCAGAGGCCCTGAGCTCCACCCTTCGGCTGGCCCAAGACGAGGCCATGCGAGCCAAGAACCTGCAGCTGACAGACAAGATGAAGCCGGAGTGAGGAAGGAGGCTGAGGGCGTGGGAGGAGGGTGTGATCGGGAAAGGGCCTGACCTCTCCTTCCGCTCCAACACCCCCACACCCAGCCATGCCAGCATCACCTCCCCACTGACCATCATGACAGGGAGAAGATGGCCACTCTGGACTATCTACACTTGAAGATGTGCTCGCTCCATGATCAGCTCAGCAACCTGCCACTTGAGGGGTCCACGGGAACAACGGGGGGAGGCAGCAGTGCGGGAACCCCTCCGAAACATGGGGGCCCAGCCCCCGAATAAATGACCCCTCATGCTGGCATGAATTCCGTCTCCTTGTTGGCACCAGAGGACTAGTGAATTGCCCACCCACCATGCACTACCTCTATGCCCACTGATTTATTTCATAAATAAATAAATTTTATTATTCTTTTTGGAGCAGATTCTCATTCTGTCGCCCAGGCTGGAGTGCAGTGGCGTGATCTTGGCTCACTGCAACCTCCGCATCCTGGATTCAAGGAATTCTTCTGCCTCAGCCTCCCGAGTAGCTGGGACTACATTCACACACCACCACACCTAGCTAATTTTCTTTCTTCTTAAAAAAATTTTTTTAAAATAAGTAATTTCTCCAAACACATGATTTTTAAACGCCTGGCTAATTTTTTGTATTTTCAGTAGAAACAGCATTTCACCGTGTTGCCCAGGGTGGTCTCAAAGTCCTGAGCGCAGGCAGTCTGCCCACCTTGACCTCCCAAAGTGCCAGGGTTACAGGTGTGAACCACCACAGCCAGGTGACTGTGATTTATTTAATTCTCAGCAAACACGAGGTTCTGTGGTGTAGTTTGGGTCTGTCAAATCAACATTTTGTGTATTGTTGTTTAAAAATACCCCGTAAGTTAGTTGCTTAAGATAACAAACATATCTCAACTTCTGAAGATCAGAAATACTTCTGACCAATCAGCTAACCCCAGGAGTGGTTAGCTGATTGGTCCTGGTGCAAACCCACCTTGAAGTTCAAGTCAAGGTGTCAGCCAGGGCCAGGCACAGTGCCTCACGCCTGTAATCCCAGTATTTTGGGAGGCCAAGGCCAATAGATCATCTGAGACCAGGAGTTTGAGAACAGCCTGGCCAACATGGTGAAACCCTTTCTCTACTAAAAGGAAAAAAAAATACAAAAATGTGGCCGGTCTCAGTGGCTCACGCCTGTAATCCCAGCACTCTGGGAGGTGAGGTGGGTGGATCATGATGTCAAGAGAGTGAGACCATCCTGGCCAACACGGTGAAACCCTCTCTACTAAAAAAATACAAAAATTAGCTGGGCGTGGTGGCACCTGCCTGTAGTCCCAGCTACTCAGGAGGCTGAGGCAGGAGAACTGCTTGAACCCGGCAGGTGGAGGTTGCAGTGAGCCGAGATTGAGCCACTACACTCCCACCTGGCCCTTTAGTGATACTCTGTCTCAAAAAAAAAAAAAAAAAAAAATTAGCGTGTTGGCACAAGCCTGTAATCCCAGCTACTTGGGAGGCTGAGGCAGGAGAATCGCTTGAACTCAGGAGTCAGAGGTTGCAGTGGGCCAAGACTGTACCATTACACTCTAGCTTGGGTGACAGAGCAAAACTCCCATCTCAAAAGAAAAAAAAAAAAGACTGTAACAAGGGATATGGGAGGTATGAACCAGGAACCGTGGACAAAAACCTATGTGTGATATATAATAACCACACATCCATACTGTATGATTCCAACTGTAGGACACTGGAAAGGCCAAACTCTGGAGACAGTGTAAAGATCAATGTTTGCGGCCAGGCGTGGTGGCTCACGCCTGTAATCCCAGCACCTTAGGAGGCCAAGGTAAGTGGACAACTTGAAGCCAGGAGTTCGAAACAGCCTGGCCAACATGGCAAAACCCGTCACTACTAAAAATACAAAAATTAGCTAGGTGTGGTGGCAGGCACCTGTAATTCTAGCTACTTGGGAGGCTGAGGCAGGAGAATCGCTTGAATCCAGAGGTGGAGCGCCACTGCACTGCAGCCTGGAAGACGGTGTGAGACCGTCACAAACAAACCAGAAGGCAGTGTTTGCCAGAGACTGGTGAGGGAGGGATGAACAGGTGGAGCACGGAGGATTTTTAGGGCCGTGAAATGACGCTGGATGATATTACAGTGGTGGAGACATGTCATTATACATTGGTCCAAACCCATGTACAACACCAAGTGTGAACCGTGATGTCAACCATGGACTTTGGGTGATGATGATGTGTCGGAGCAGGTTCATCAGCTATAAAAAATGAGCTGCTCTAGGCCTGGTGCATTGGTTCATGCCTGTAACCCCAGCACTTTGGGAGGCCAAGGTGGGTGGATCACCTGAGGTCAGGAGTTCAAGACCAGCCTGGCCAACATGCTGAAACCCCGTCTCTACTAAAAATACAAAAATTAGTCAGGCGTGGTGTCAGGTGCCTGTAAGCCCAGCTACTCAGGAGACTGAGGCGGGAGAATCGCTTGAACCTGGGAGGTGGAGGTTGGCAGCGAGCCAAGATCGCACCACTGCACTCCAGCCTGGGTGACAGCCAGACTATATCTCAAAACAAAACAAACGAAACAAAAATGTACCGCTCTGGTGGAGGACGTTGATAGTGGGAGAAGAGCTGCATGTGTCAGGGAAAGGAGAGTACACGGAACTTTCCACTCAGCTTTGCTGTAACCCTAAAACTGCTCTAAAAGTCTCTTAAAAACCCTGCCCTGGCCAGGTGTGGTGGCTCACACCTGTTAATCCCAGCACATTGGAAGGCCAAGGTGGATGGATCACTTGAGCCCAGGAGTTTGCGACCAGCCTAGGGAACATAGCAAGACCTCACGTCTACAAAAAACAGAAGAATCTAGCTGAGTGTGGTGGGGCACGCCTATAGTCCCAGCTACTTGGATGGCTGAGGTGGGAGGATTGCTTCAGCCTGGAAGGTGGAGCTATAGTAAGCTGTGATTTTAGCACTGCACTCCAGTCCGGGTGACATAGCAAGAGCCTGTCTCAAAAAAGAAAGAGAGGAAGAGAGAAAGGCAAAAAGGGAGAAAGAAAGAGAGATAAAAGAAAGAAAGAGAAAAGAGAGAAAGAGGGAAAGAAAGGAAGAAAAAAGGAAGGAAAGAAGAAAGAAAAGGAAGGAAGGTCAGCAGAAGCAAAAAACCAATAAAATTGTATTATTTTTATTTTTTATTTTTTTGAGACGAAGCCTTGCTTTTGTCCCCCAGGCAATGGCGCCATCTTGGCTCACTGCAACCTCCGCCTCCCGGGTTCAAGCCATTCTCCTGCCTCAGCCTCCCAAGGAGCTGGGATTACAGGCACGTGCCACCATGCCCAGCTAATTTTTGTAGGGCCGTTGGCCCCACAGAGTCATGGAGTGTCCCTTATGCTGTGCTGAGGTGTAGGATCCGATAAGTAAAGAGACAGACACTGAAGAACAGGTGAAGAGCATCTGGACTCGGGGGGTCACACCACCTATGAGTGGAGACAGGTGAGGCCCCGAACGCCCAGAAGCGTCTGTATTTATTAGCTACAAGCAGGGAGAAGGATCACAAGTGAGGTCATCATCTATAGGCTTAGTGATACGGCATACATAATCACATGAATCACAAGCAAAGGGGCCACCCCATTATGTCACCTGGGCAGAGAGGTGGGCCCTGCGCAGTAGGGGCCGTGCTGTGCACAATAGTAGAGGGTCATGTACAGAAAAGGGGTCCACCCCCATTAGGTCACCAAGGCAAGGAGGTGGGCTGTGTGCAACAGGTGTCGTGCGCAACACTTCTTATCTGGGGGCTGGAGACTTCAAATGATTTCTAATAGAAAGACACTGTAAGCCAATGCAGTGGGAGCTGACAGACGTGTGCTCTTCTTTTAAGATATTTATGGGAGGATGATTTGAGCTAGCACAGAAGCGAGAAAAGACTGACAGGGTGTACAGCCGCCATGACCTGGTCACACCAGAGGGGTTCTTCTCTCTCTGTTATTTCCAGGAACTCAGGCCTGAGGCCTACTTTCCACAGGAACTGGATGCAAGGTACTACAACTCCTTTATCAGGAGGAGAGGCTCCTGCTCCAAGCCTGCCATACAGCGTATGCCCTTTCAGGCAGGGATGCCACCACCTGGATCTTTGGTTCTTGTCCTGGTCTGGCTGTTTTCCCATGTACTGCTTCTGTTCTGTGACTGCTCTAGGCATTCCTCCTGCTACAAACTACTATATGGTTATACAGAAGGATTATATAAATCAGCACTAAATGTGTCAGTACAGCTCCGACTACATCCGTTATATGATTATATAGAAAGATTATATGGGAGTAAGTATGATTATACATATAAGCTAGATATAAGTAAGCAGTGAGTTATACTTCAGGCACTAATTGTGCCTGGGGTCTGCACAGTTCTCCTTCCTCGGTGCCCATGGCGGGTGTTACCCACAAATTTTTGCATTTTTAGTAGAGACAGGGTTTCACCATGTTGGCCAGGGTAGTCTCGAACTCCTGACCTTAGGTAATCTTCCCGCCTCAGCCTCCCGAGTAGCTGGAACTACAGGCACACGCCACCACGCCGGCGTTGTTGTTTTTAAGGAGACAGTCTTGGTCTGTTGCCCAGGCTGGAGTGCAATGGTGCAACCATAGCTCACTGCAGCCTTGAACTCCTGGGCTCAAGTGATCCTTACGCCTCAGCGAAGTAGCTAGGAATACAGGTGGGGGCCACCATGCCTGGCTAATTTTTTGAAGTTTATGTAAAGGCAGGGACTTCTATAGAGTGGGGGTGACAGAGTGAGACCCTGTCTAAAGAGCAAAAATTAAAACAATTTTAAAAAAATTAAAACAATTTAAATTTCCACATACATGAGGATTTAATTTTTAAATTTTTTTTTTTTTTGAGACAGAGACTTGCCCTGTCGCCAGGCTGGAAGTGCAATGGCACAATCTCGGCTCATTGTAACCTCCGCCTCCTGGGTTCAAGTGATTCTCCTGCCTCAGCCTCCTGAGTAGCTGGAATTACAGGCGCGTGCCACCATGCCTGGCTAATTTTTTGTATCCTTAGTAAAAATGGGGTTTCACCATCTCGGCCTGGCTGTTCTCAAACTCCTGACCCCATGATTCGCCTGCCTCGGCCTCCCAAAGTGCTGGGATTACAGGCATGAGTCACTGCGCCCAGCTGATGTATGAGGATTTTAAATTCTTCTTTTTGACATTAACTGGAGATTTAATTACATAGTGATCAGAAATGCTGATCTGTATGATACCTGTTCATTGAAATTTATTGGGGCTTTCTTTTGGCTTAGTATAGATCAATTTTTACAAGTGTGCTTGAGAAAAAAATGTGTATGCTTCGATTGTTGAATGGAGAGCACTCTAGCTATTGATTGATTGATCCATCCATTCCTCCATCCATCTATCCACCCACTTATTTATACTCCTCCTGAGTTCATTTCTCAATGAAAAGAATGTTCCTGTGTACTCCTGGGGGATGTATACGGGAGGAGAGACGTCTAATTGCACATAACAAGTCTATTCTAGCATTGCTACCTCCCAAACCCTTTAGCTTCTTTTTTTTTTTTTCTTTTTTTTGACAGTTTCACTCTTGCTGCCCAGGCTAGAGTGCAATGGGACATGATCTCCGCCCACCAAAACCTCTGCCTCCTGGGTTCAAGGGTTCAAGCAATTCTCCTGCCTCAGCCTCCTGGGTAGCTGGGATTACAGCCATGTACCACCACATCCGGCTAATTTTGTATTTTTAGTAGAGGTGGGGTTTCTCCATGTTGGCCAGGCTGGTCTCGAACTCCCGACCTCAGGTGATCCACCTGCCTCGGCCTCCCAAAGTGCTGAGATTACAGGCATGAGCCACCGCACCCAGCACTTTAACTTCTTTTCTTGACATTCTGCCTGGGAAGTTCTGGGATGTTAACCTAGTTATATGTAGACCACCACTGAACCCAAGTTTGGGTCAGTTATTACTAGAGCTGCCTGCAGCTGCTCAAGCTAGCATATTAAATTCAGAATCAATAAATTCATTCCCGTCAGACTTTACATTCCATCCTCCCTTATCCAACACCCTTAGAATCCATTCCTACACATACCCCCAGGTTTGCGAGGTCTTTGGAAATACACAGCATCTCCATCGCCTTCTGGAGCTGAGAGTCTGAAGTCCTGAGCTCATCATTTTCTTTATGTCATCTTCCCAGTGTGACAGAAATAGCTGTTCTGTTCCATAACCCTTATCGTTCCTGCTATATTGGTCAAGGGCAGCAGTTAGTTGCTTTTCTAAATTCTTTTAAAACAGGCCTTTTTTTTTTGGGGGGGGGGCCAGGTGCCATGGTTCACACCTGTAATCTCATCACTTTGGGAGGCTGAGGCGGGTGGATCAACGGGGTCAGGAGATCAAGACCATCCTGGCCAACATGGTGAAACCTCATCTCTCCTAAAATGCAAAAAATTAGCAGGGCATGGTGGCGCACACCTGTAGTCCCAGCTATTTGGGAGGCTGAGACAGAAGAATTGCTTGAACCCAGGAGGCGGAGGTTGCAGTGAGCCAAGCTGGTGCCACTGCACTCCAGCTTGGCAACAAAGCAAGACTCCATCTCAGAAAAAAAAAAAAAAAAGAATTTCATTCTGTCACACAGGCTGAAGTGCAGTGGCACAATGGCACAATCACAGCTCCCCGAAGCCTTGAACACCAGGGCTCAAGTGACCCTCTAGCTTCAGCCTCCCAAGTGACTGGGACTACAGGTGCCCCCACTATACCTGGCTAAAGCCTTTTGATTTGATTACTGAAGTTTCATTGAAAACAACCAAAGATGATAAATGATAAATGATGCCACTACATGGAATAACTGTCATCCCATTTTCCACTTCCCATCATTAACCAGCTCATCAAACAGGTGAATGTCCTGAACCCAGAATCCCATCTTCAGCCTACGTTCTATTTATTTATTTATTTATTTGAGACAGAGTTTTTACTCTGTTGCACAGGCAGGAGTGCAGTGGTGCAATCTCAGCTCATGGATGTCCTGGAAGGGAGTGAAAAAAACGTACCAATGAGGAGGGAACAACCAACTGCAAATGCTTCTGTGGGTCAGGTGCGATGAGGACCAGGAAACTGATCATTGCACTGAGCAACGAAAGTATTTTCACTGGAGTGGTGGTTGAAAGAGACTCAATGAATTATTATTATTTTTTTTTTTTTTTGAGATAGGGTCTTGCTCTGTCAACCAGGCTGGAGTGAAGTGGCATGAACATAGCTCACCGCAGTCTCGACCTCCTGGGTTCAAGCAATCCTCCCACCTCAGCCTCCCGAGTAGCTGGGAAAACAGGCACATGACACGCCCGGCTAGTTTTGTATTTTTAGTAGAAATGGGGTTTCGTCATGTTGTCCAGGCTGATCTCTAACTCCTGACCTCAGGTGACCCACCTGCTTCGGCCTCCCAAAGTGCTGGGATCACAGGCATGAGCCACCGTGCCTGGCCAGATTTTTAAAAATTTTTTGTAGAAATAGGGTGTCACCATATTGCCCAAACTGGTCTTGAACTACTGGCCTCAAATGATCCTCCTGCCTTACCCTCCCACAGTGTTGGGAGGTGTAAGCCATCACACCTGGCCCCAGTGAATGAATTTAAGATAAAATGGAAGGCCAATAATTTTATTTATCTACTTGTTTATTTATTTTGACACAGGATCTTCCTCTGTTGCTCAGGCTGGAGTGCAGTGGTGCCATCTCAGCTCACTGCAGCCTCCATCTCCTGGGCTCAAGCTATTCTCCCCCTTCAGCCTCTCCAGTAGCTGGCACTACAGCCTTGCGCCACCACACCTGGCTAATTTTGTTTATTTTTTTGTCATGCTGCAGTCTCACTATATTGCTTGGGTTGCTCTTGAACTTTTGGACCTAAGTGATCCTCCTGACTCAGTCTTGGAAAGTGCTGGGATTACTGGCGTGAGCCATTGCACCCGGCTGCTAAGATTTCAAGATGGTGGGTGTAGATCACTATTTTGATAAGATTTGCTGCAAAATGAGGTGCAGAAATGAACTGGTAACCAGTGGGAAAAGTGGGAAGGAGAGAAAGTTCAAAATTCACAGATTTATCTGTATTCAACCAGATGTCCACGTTTCAAGTCTCAAAGACCTACTCCTTTTCAACTGATGCCCAAACCTTCATATTAGAAACTTGTGCTGGGCGCGGTGGCTCACGCCTCTAATCCCAGCACTTTGGGAGGCCGAGGTGGGCGGATCACTTGAGGTCAGGACTTCAAGACCACCCTGATCAACCACCTCGTCTCTACTAAAAATACAAAAAAATCAGCCAGGCGTGGTGTTGCGCAGTTGTAGTCCCAGCTACTCAGAAGTCTGAGGCACGAGAATCATTTGAACCCAGAAGGCCAAGGTTGCAGTGAGTCAAGATCACGGCACTGCACTCTAGCCTGGGTAATAGAGCAAGACTCTGTCTGAAAAAAAAGAAAATTAGCTGGACGTGGTGGTCCGCCTGTAATCCCAGCTACTTGGGAGGCTGAGGCACAAGAATCGCTTGAACCTGGGATGTGGAGGCTGCAGTGAACAAATCGTGCTACTGCACTCCAGCCTGGACAACAGAGCGAGATTCTGTCTCATAAATAAATACATACATACATGAAAGAAACCTGCCAAGGCTTTAAATTCAACTTGGTATGTCACTGCCACCCATTGTTACATTTTGTGGTGGATTTTTCAGCAATGCGGCACTGTATATACAAGTAATATAAAAATATTAGGCCAGGCACTGTGGCTCACGCCCGTAATCCCAGCACTCTGGGAGGCTGATGTGGCCAGATCACCTGAGGTTGGGAGTTTGAGACCAGACTAACCAACATGGAGGAAACCCCATCTCTACTAAAAATACAAAATTATCAGGGGATGGTGGCTCATGCCTATAATCCCAGCTACTCAGGAGGCTGAGGCAGGAGAATCGCTTGAATATGGGAGACAGTGGTTGCAGTGAGCCGAGATCATGCCATTGCACTCCAGCCTGGGCAACAAGAGCAAAATGCCATCTCAAATAAATAAATTAATTAATTTTAGGGCTTCCAGAGAAGCTCTCTGGCTTTCTGACTGTGACTGGAGGTGACAGTTTAAAGATCTGAACTTGGCTAGGTGTCCTGGTTCACACCTGCCATCCCAGTGCTTTAGGAGGATGTGGCAGGTGGATCACTTCAGTCCAGGAGTCAAAACCAGCCTGAGCAACATAGCAAGACCCTGCTAAAAAAAAAAAAATCAAGTATCCAGTACTGCACACCTGTCTTCTTAGCTATTTGGGAGGCTGAGGCAGGAGGATCACTTGAACCCAGGAGTTTGAGGTTACAGTGAGCTGTGATTGTGTAACTGCACTTCAGCCTGCACAACAGAGGGAGACCTTATCTCCAAAAACAAACAAAAACATAGAAAACAGTCTGGGTCTGGTGGCTCATGCCTGTAACCCCAGCACTTTGGGAGGCCGAGGTGGGCAGATCACGAGTTCGAGACCAGCCTGACCAACATGGTGAAACCCTGTCTCTACTAAAAATACAAAAATTAGCTGGGTGTGGTGGTGCACGCCTGTCCCAGCTACTTGGGAGATTGAGGCAGGAGAATCAGTTGAACCCGGGAGGCAGAGGTTTCAGTGAGCCAAGATCGCACCACTGCACTCCAGCCTGGGTGACAGAGCAAAACTCCGTCTCAAAAAAAAAAAAAAAAAAAAAAAAAAAAACTTGAGCTTGTAATGTCCTTTCAGTAGGCATCTCAGGGTACTCAGAAGACACTGCTACATACCACTGTCCTGTGGCCATCGTTGGTACCATAGTGGATGTCCTAGGCCATTATGCATTGCAATGAAAGAATATCTGGGACTGGATAATTGATAAAGAAATGACATTTTTAAAAAATTTCATTCGGGCTTCTGCAGACTGAGAAGTTTAAGGGCATGGCCCTGGTTTCTGGCTAGGACTTTCTTTTTTGTTTGTTTTTTGTTTTTAAGAGACGGAGTCTCGCTCTGTCCCCCAGGCTAGAATGCAATGGTGCAGTCTCAGCTCACAGCAACCTCCCTACCTCTGCCTCCGGAGTAGCTGGGATTACAAGCCCCTGCCATCATGTCTGGCTAATTTTTGTATTTTTGTAGAGATGGGGTTCAAAAAACAAATTTAAAAATGAAAAAAAAAAAAAAGAGATGGGGTTCACCATGTTGGCCAGGCTGGTCTTGAACTCCTGACCTCAGGTGATCCACCCACCTTGGCCTCCCAAAATGCCGGGATTACAGGTGTGAACCACCGCGGCCGGCCCTGGCTAGGGTTTTCATGCTGCATCACACGTGGTGGAGAAGGTCAGAGGGGAACCAGTCACGTGTGAAGAGTGGGAACCTGAGGGGCTTCCTCGCTTTAGAACAACCTACTCTCACGGGAACTAATCCATTCCCAGGAAAACGAATCCAGTCTCTCCAGAGCAAGAACTCACTCACCACGACGAGAATAGCACCAAGCCGTTCATGAGTGATCCACCCTTACAGCCTAAACGCCTCCCACTGGGTCCCAGCTCCCGAGACCAGCACACTGTGGATCAGCATCGACATGTGCAAGGGTGGAGACAAACAAAACATATCCGAAGCATAGCAATGGTCCACTGCGGCAGCCACAGAATTCCCTGAAGGCAGTCGCTTCAGTTGGAACCCACTGCAATCAACACTGATAATGATATATGAGTAACCATGAACCCAGCAGTACAAGCCTCCCAGTTCTCATTTACAAGGATTTTTTTTTGAGACGGATTCTCTATCTGTCACCCAAACTGGAGTGCAGTGGCACGATCTCGGCTCACCCTCCCGAGTAGCTGGGATTACAGACACGCACCACGCTGCCCAGCTAATTTTTTGCATTTTTAGTAGAGACAGAGTTTCACCATGTTGGCCAGGCTGGTCTCGAACTCCTGACCTCGTGATCTGCCCGCCTCAGCCTCCCAAAGTGCTGGGATTACAGGCATAAGCCACCGCGCCAGGCCTTCAAGGAATTTACCACTGTGTTCAAACCCTAAAATGCAACTAAAGCACACTCAGCCAGGCATGGTGACTTACCCCTGTAATCCCAGTGCTTTGGGAGGCCAAGGCAGGAGGATCACTTGAGTCCAGGAGTTTGAGACCAGCCTGGGAAACACAGTGTGAGGCCCTATCTCTATGAAAAATTAAAATTAGGGCAGGGTGTGGTGGCTCACGCCTCTAATCCCAACATTTTGGGAGGCTGAGGCAGGTGGATCACTTGAGGTCAGGAGTTGAAGACCAGCCTGGCCAATATGCTGAAACTCCATCTCTACTAAAAATACAAAAGTTAGCTGAGCGTGGTGGCATGCAGCTGTATTCTACTCGGGAGGCTGAGGCAGAAGAATGGCTTGAACTCAGGAGGCGGAGGTTGCAGTGAGCTGAGATAGCACCACTGCACTCCATCCAGGGCAACAGAGTAAGACTCTGTCTCAAATAAAATAAAATAAAATAAAAATTAGATGGGCATGGTAGTGGCTGCCTGTGGTCCCAACTACTTGGAAGGCTGAGGTGGGAGGATTGCTCGAGCCCAGGAGATCAAGGCTGCAGTGAGCTATGATCACACCACTCACACTTCAGCCTGGGTGTCAGAGCAAGACCCCAGTCTCAAAACATAGTAACAGATGTGGGCCGGGCGCAGTGGCTAACACCTGCAATCCCAACACTTTGGGAGGCTGAGGCAGGAGAATCACTGGAACTCGGGAGGCGGAGGTCATAGTGAGCCGAGATCTCACCATTATTGCACTCCAGCCTAGGAGACAAGAACGAAACTCCGCCTCCAAAAAATGATAATAATAATAATAATAATAATAATAATAATAGGGTCTCAGCCACAGAAGCAAGATGATGAAGGGAACATCATTGTTTGGGAAGCGTCGCAATAAGACGCACACGTTGTGCCTCCGCTGTGGCTCTAAGGCCTACCACCTTCAGAAGTGGACCCGTGGCAAATGTGGCTGCCCTGCCACACGCAAGAGAAAGGACAACAGGAGTGCAGAGGCTAAAAGACGAAATACCACCAGGACTGGTCGAATGAGGCACAAAAATTGTATACCACAGATGCAGGCATGGACTCCGTGAAGGAACAACACCTCAACCCAAGAGGGCATCCAGTTCATCTTAAGAGTTTCAATGATTAGCCATGCAATAAATGTTCTGGTTTAAAAAAAAAATACAGCCAGGCACGGTGGCTCACGACTGTAATCCCAGCACTTTGGGAGGCTGAGGTCGGTGGATCACCTGAGCTCAGGAGTTTGAAACCAGACTCACCAACATGGAGAAACTCCCTCTCTGCTAAAACTACAAAATTAGCCAGGCGTGGTGGCACGCACCTGTAATCCCAGCTACTCGGGAGGCCGAGGCAGGAGAATCGCTTGAACCCGGGAGGCGGAGGTTGCGGTGAGCTGAGATCGCGCCATTGCACTCCAGCCTGGGCAATAAGAGCGAAACTCCGTCTCAAAAAAAAAAAAATATATATATATATATATATATATAAATATAGACAAATAAGTGAATAAACAATTCCCCAACAACCACCTTTGAAGAGCTCCTTCCTATTACAAATATCTGTGTCAGTTAGGGTATATTCAGGAGACAGAAATCAAACTGGTTATTTTTAACAGAGATGACTGGATATATATATATATATACATATATATATATTTTTTATTATTATTTTATTTATTTTTTGAGACAGTCTTGTTCTGTCGCCCAGGCTGGAGTGCAGTGGTGCGATCTTGGCTCACTGCAACCTCCACCTCCCGGGGTTCAGGGTATTCTCCTGCCTCAGCCTCTCAAGTAGGTGAGACTACAAGCGTGTGCCGCCGCACCTGGCTAATTTTTGTATTTTTAGTAGAGACAGGGTTTCACCGTGTTAACCAGGGTGGTCTCGAACTCCTGACCTCATGATCCCGCCTGCCTCGGCCTCCTAAAGTGCTGGGATTACAGGCATGAGCCACCGCGCCCAACTGATGACTGGATAGAAATAAATTTAGGTATTAAAGGATTGCTAACTAGGAAACTGAAAAGGCAAAAACAGGACCCTGTGGTTTTATGGTGGCAGTAACTACAAGAAACAACATTATAGTGGTCCTGCTATCACAGGGCACACCCCAAAACTGGGGTCCAGCCTGGGAGGCCAAGTGGGTCCTCGGCTTTACACAGGAAAGAATTCAAGAGCAACAGGAGTTTAAGACCAGCCTGTGCAACATAGGGAGGCCCAGTCTATACTAAAAATAATTTTAAGCCGGGCCCAGTAGCTCACCCCTGTTATGTCAGCACTTTGGGAGGCTGAGGCGAGCGGATCACTTGAGGTCAGGAGTTCGAGACCAGCCTGACCAACATGATGGTCAACTCTTTTCCTGTAATGTCACCCGCCTGGCCCGTCCTCAGTGCTATCATAATACCCATGCCATCTCTCCTACAGGCAATGGTATCTACTTTGTACCCCTTATTCAGCTCAATGCCATTTATAGGGCAGAATCTTTTACCACTACCTGTCAAGTAAATGCCACACATTTTTGTCCTGATGCTACCACCAAATACAATTCTTCTTGTCTCCCTTGGAGGAGCTCAGGGAGGGTCTCAGTTCCTTTATAGACAACTGTTACCTTCTCTACTCCCTTAGCTGTCTCTCATAATAATGGCATTACTTTAGGGCCGGGCACGGTGGCTCACGCCTGTAATCCTAGCACTTTGGGAGGCTGAGGTGGGTGGATCACCTGAGGTCAGGAGTTCAAGACCAGCCTGGCCATCATGGTGAAACTCCATCTTAAAAATAAATAAATAAAATAAAAATAAAAATAAATAATGGCATTACTTTAAATTACCACTTTTCCCCCAAATCCTTTTTTTTTTTTTTTTTTGAGACGGAGATTCGCTCTTGTTGCCCAGGCTGGAGTACAATGGCATGATCTTGGCTCACCACAACCTTCAGCTCACCGCAACCTCCACCTCCCAGGTTCAAGCGATTCTCCTGCCTCAGCCTCCCGAGTAGCTGGGATTACAGGCATGCGCCACCATGCCTGGCTAATTTTTTGTATTTTTTTTTTTAATAGAGATGGGGTTTCACCATGTTGATCAGGCTGGTTTCAAACTCCTAAACTTGTGATCTGCCCACTTCAGCCTCCCAAAGTGCTGGGATTACAGGCGTGAGCCACCACTCCCAGCTTTTTTTTTTTTTTTTTGAGATGCAGTCTCGCTCTGCCAGCCAGGTTGGAGTGCAGTGGCACGATCATGGCTCACTGCAACCTCCACCTCCCGGGTTTAAACAATTCTCCTGCCTCAGCCTCCCAAGCAGCTGGGATTATTGGCACCCACCACCATGCTGGGTAACTTTTGTATTTTTAGTAGAGATGAGGTTTCACCATGTTGGCCAGACTGGTCTCAAACTCTGGACCTCTGGTGATCTGCCAACCTCAGCCTCCTAAAGTGCTGGGATTACAGGGGTGAGCCACGGCACCCAGCCTCCCCCAAAATTCTCATCCCATTCATGCTTAAACCAATGCGCCCCTCAGATAACATGGATATACAACCTTCTTAACTCCCATCCCATATAGGTCTGTACCCCCAATGGATACCTTTGGCTATATGGGCACCGTAATAGTGCATTGTCACACTGCTATAAAGACTTAGCCAACACTGGGTAATTCATAAAGAAAAGAGTTTTAATTGACTCACACTTCTGCATGGCTGGGAAGGCCTCAGGAAACTTATAATCACGGAGGATGGGAAAGCAGGCACATCTTACATGGTGGCTAGCGAGAAGGAGTGAGCAAACACAGGGAAAACTGCTTTATAAAACCATCAGCTCTCGTGAGAACTCACTATCACGAGCGCAGCATGGAGGAAGGCACCGCCATGATCCAATCACCTCCCAACTGAATCCTCCCTCGATATGTGGGGATTATGGGCAATACAATTTGAGATGAGATTTCGATGGGGACACAAAACCAAACCATATCCGATACCCATTCACTCAGCCTCCAAATAACTCTTCTCTCATTTGAAATCATAAAACCCCATGGTTACCAGTGTATTGATGACATTTGGTTTGGAGGTCAATGTATACCAGGACAGGCAAAGCCCTCTACTGTACAATTATATGACATTACCCAAAAGCTAAGTAGGCAATTGGCCTTATGCTGGCTGGAGTTGGGGCTGCCATCAACTTCTTGGCCCCATGGGGAGGATTTGCTTATCATGAGGCAACTCTTCTTCTTCTTTTTTTTTTATTCCTCTTCCACAATATCCGCTTTACTTCTTTACTCTATACACTGCTCTCTCATAGAATGGGGGAGAGTTTAGATAAATTGAGACTGTCCCTCGATTCCGTGACAGATGTAGTAATGGATAACAGATTATCATTAGTTTATCCATGGTCTAATGATGCATTAGTAATTAGTATGGTCGGCCTGGCGCGGTGGCTCACGCCTGGAATCCTAGCACTTTGGGAGGCCGAGGTGGGTGGACTACGAGGTTAGGAATTCAAGACCAGCCTGGCCAAGATGGTGAAAGCTGGTCTCTACTAAAAATACAAAAATTGGCCAGGTGCGGTGGCTCACACCTGTAATCCCAGCACTTTGGGAGGCTGAGGCAGGCGGATCACAAGGTCAAGAGATCGAGACCATCCTGGCCAACATAGTGAAACCCTGTCTCTACTAAAACACAAAAATTAGCTGGGTGTGGTGGCACGCACCTGTAGTGCCAGCTACTCGGGAGGCTGAGGCAGGAGAATTGTTTGAGCCTGGGAGGCGGAGGTTGCAGTGAGCTGAGATCGCGCCACTGCACTCCAGCCTGGTGCCTAGCAACAGAGCAAGACTCTGTCTCAAAAAAAAAAAATAAATTAGCCGGGCATGGTGGCGGGCGCTTGTAATTCCAGCTACTTGGGAGGTTGAGGCAGGAGAATTGCTTGTACCCAGGAGGCGGAGGTTGCAATGAGCCAAGATCATGCCACTGCACTCCAGCCTGGGAGACAGAGTGAGACTCCGACTCAAAAAAACAAAAAAGTAATTAGTATGGGTAGTGGAACAACTGTAATTAATAAAACCTGCTGTACCTATATAAACACCTCAGGTCAAATAGAGAAAGATATCAACAGGATATACAAACAACTACCTGGGTACATAGCACTCAGCATACCCAGACTATACAGAACAGCTGGGCTCCCAGCTAAACCCAACCTTCCAGCCTGGAACCTTGGCCCTAAGTGAAAGCTGCTGACCCCATTTTTCCATCCAAATGTTGCCTTTTTGGCCTGTCATGCCCCTATCCTGCGCTCACAAAAAGACCAGCTGGCAGAGCAACACAAGTGGCTGATGGTGGGGATACAAGGGGCTGAGCATCAGAGACTCTACAGACAGACAGGGCTAAATTCAGATGGTGCAGCTTCAGGGAAAGATCACGTTCTTCCCGCACCATCTCCTTGTCTCCATTCTGCTGAGAGCGACTTTGCCATCACCCAATAAAAGCCTCCTCATACACTACCCTTCAATCGTGTGACCTAATTCTTCCTGGACACCAGACAAGAACCCGGGTGTCGAGAGGGCAGGGGCTTGGACGCTCCGCACAGAGCCTCCTCCCACAAGAGAGGAGTGACGGGGCGCCAGCGTTTGCTCCCTTCAGTTCCTGCGCTCCCACGCTCCCTCTCATGAGGAGTCGCCAGCGGCAGGCTGAGCGACAAAAGCCACTCCAGTTCCCACCCATGAAGGGGGTCAAGGTCAAGGTGAGGCAGGAGTTAAGAAGAAATAACTGAGGCAGATAGGGTGTGGGAGTCCTTGGTAAGGCCTTTTTTTTTTTTTTTTTTTTTTTTTAAGATGGAGTCTCACTCTGTCGCCCAGGCTGGAGTGCGGTAGCACAATCTCGGCTCACTGCAACCTCCGCCTCCCAGGTTCAAGCAATTCTCCTGCCTCAGCCTCCCGAATAGCTGGGACTACAGGCGTGCGCCACCATGCCCAGCTAATTTTTTTATTTTTAGTAGAGATGGGGTTTCACCATGTTGACCAGGATGGTCTTGATCTCTTGACCTCGTGATCTACCCGCCTCGGCCTCCCAAAGTGCTGGGATTATAGGCGTGAGCCACCGCGCCTGGCCAAATTCTTTTTTTTTTTTTTTTTTTTGAGACAGGGTCTCAATCTGTCGCCCAGGCTGGAGTGCAGTGATGTAATAATAGATCACTGCAGCCTTGACCCTCCAGGCCCAAGTGATCCTTCCACCTCCGCCTCCTGAGTAGCTGGGACTGCAGGTGCATGCAACGGCACCTAGTTTGTTTTTTGTTTTTTGTTTTTTTTGGTAGAGACAAAGTCTAACTTTGTTGCCCAGAGTGATCTCAAACTGCTGAACTCAGTCCCCCCCAAAAAAAGAAAGTAAGGGTAGGTACCTCATAGGCAGAATAACCCTGAGGATTGTTGGTTGGCTATTTTAATGGTTATTTCTTGAGTATATGCTAAGTAAGGAGTGACTTATGCATGAGTTCTTCAGTTATTTTCACCAGGCCTTAGCATTTGTAAAGTGTCAGGCGCTGGTGGGAGTGTTTTTAGCGCGCTAATGCATTGCAATGAGCATATAATGAGCAGTGAAGGTAACCAGAGGTCACTTTCATTGCCCTCTTGGTTCTAGCTGGTTTTGGCCAGTTTCTTTCTTTTTTTTTTTTTTTTTGAGACCGTCTCGCTGTGTCGCTCAGGCGCGAGCTTGGCTCATTGCAACCTCCGCCTCCCGGGTTCAAGCAATGCTCCTGTCTCAGCCTCCCAAGGAGCTGGGACTACAGGTGTGCACCACCAAGCTCCAGTTAATTTTTCGATTTTTTGTAGAAATGCGGTTTCACCATATTGGCCAGGATGGTCTCTATCTCTTGATCTCATAATCTGCCTGCCTCGGCCTCCCAGAGTGCTGGGATTACAGGCAGCCAGTTTGTTTTACTGTTTTCTTTCTTATCAGTGAGGTCTTATGTCTTGTTGTCTTGGAAACTAGTCCAGTAGAATTCCTATCTCACTAGGGCATGAAAAACAAAGACGAAGGTTAGAGTTATTAAAAACCAAACTTTTGGATGATGAGCCCGTGGACATAAAACTGAGCCTCTGAAGAGGGGGCAGTGCTAGGATGGTGCTGGAGTTGCCGAGCTCAGACGAGGATCACCAGAGACCGGAATTTTCCCAGGAAGGGGTGCTGGTCTGGCATCCCCAAATGGTCTGGCATCTCTGAGGACGTACGAGTTTCAAAAAACTGCAAACTGGATTTAGCAGCTGCTACAGGAAAGAACTGTCCTGGACATGGTGAAGAAGCTTTGCTGGGTGATACTGATGGGAACAGGAAACCAACAGGAAATAAGCAGAGAGCAAACAGGAAGGAGCAAGACCCCATTTCCGGGCCGGGCGAGGTGGCTCACGCCTGTAATCCCAGCACTTTGAGCTGCCTAGATGGGCAGATCACCTGAGGTCAGGAGTTCGAGACCAACTTGACCAACATGGAGAAACCCCTGTCTCTACTAAAAATATAAGAAGTTAGCTGGGCGTGGTGGCGCATATCTGTAATCCTAGCTGCTCGGGAGGCTGAGAAAGGAGAACTGCTTGAACCCAGGAGGCAGAGGTTGCAGTGAGCCCTGATCGCGCCATTGTACTCCAGCCTGGGCGACAGGAGAGAAACTCTTGTCTCAAAAAACAAACTCATTTCCTCCTCCAGGCTTTACAGTCCCTCTGGTGCCCCCTATTGGCAGAGGCTAACGCACAACTTGGCAAAGCCAAAGTGGGGTTTTCAGAGTCCCAGTCTAGTTACACAGAGCCCAGTATTGGGAAATAGATTTGAAGCCAAGAGATAATAGCTTAATAATTGGCACACATAATAATAGTATGTGCCAAGCAATTATGAGTAATTCAATTCTGTACCCCTGAGGACCAAATATATTTCTGAAAGACTACTTGCCAAAAAAAAAACCAAAAAAACAAAAAAACAGAGTTCTTAACTACATTGAAAGACTAATTATTTTTCTGGATAGCTAATATGCATGCTCTGCTGATATTTATTCTCCCGCAACTACACTGTGGTTTTAAAGCAGATTCTATCAAAATCCCAATGAGATTATTTTTCAATGGATTGGACACAATTATTGTAAAGGTTGTTTAAATAAATAAATGAGTAAAACAAAGATTGGTTTTCCTGCCGAAGAGTATTAAGAGATATCCAAAGCCAAGATATTAAAATATATTGGCTGGGCACAGTGGCTTATGCCTATAATCCCAGAATATGGGAGGCCGAGGCAGGCAGATCACAAGGTCAGGAGTTCAAGACCAGCCTGGCCAACATGGTGAAATCCCATCTCTACTAAAAATACAAAAATTACCTGGGGTGGTGGCGCGTGCCTGTAATCCCAGCTACTTAGGAGGCTGAGACAGGAGAACTGCTTGAACTGGGACCCGGGAGGCAGAAGTCGCAGTGAGCCGAGATCGCACCACTGCACTCCAGCCTGGGCTACAGAGCGAGACTCCATCTCAAAATAAATAAATAGATAAATAAATAAATAAATAAATAAATAAAATATAGTATAATGTAATACTAATGTTATCCTGAAAGAAAAATAGAAAGATAATAAATATAAAAATATTTGACAAATATGATATCAAAAAGCAATAAGGAATACATGTAGCAAAATTATTCAAAGTATTATGTTGAGGTTATTGATTAAAATATATAAAATTTAAATACTTCTGTCATATAATACCCTGAAATAAATTCCAAATGAATTTCAGGAAAAATAGAAGAAAACGGAAATGAACCTTGTTGGCGTAGGGATGCTTGGCCAGATTTGTGGAATTCACCAACCTCTTTCCCTGAAAATTGTTACATCTCTTTTTTTTTTTGAGATGGAATCTCACTCTGCCACCCAAGAGTAAGGTGGTGCAATCTTGGCTCATTGCAACCTCCACCTTCTGGGTTCAAGTGATTCTCCTGCCTCAGCCTGACAAGTAGCTGGGGCTATAGGCGTGCACCACCACACCTGGCGACTTTTTGTATTTCGAGTAGAGACAGGGTTTCACCATGTTGGCCAGACTGGTCTCAAACACCTGACCTCAAGTGATCTGACCATCTCGGCCTCCCAAAGTGCTGAGATTATAGCCGTGAGCCACCACACCTGGCCATTTGAGCCATTTTGAGTTGATGTTTAAAATATAGTATAAGGTAGGGGTCTAATTTTGTTCTTTTACTTGCAGATATCAAGTTTTCTAAACACCATTTGTTGAAAAGACTGTCCTTTCCCCCATGAATGGTCTTTGCACCCTTTTTTTTTTTTTTGAGATGGAGTCTTGCTCTGTTGCCCAGGCTGGAGTGCAATGGCGCGATCTCAGCTCACTGCAACCTCCACCTCCCAGGTTCAAGCTATTCTTCTGCCTTGGCCTCCTAAGTAGCTGGGACTACATGCCCATACCACGACGCCCAGCTAATTTTTGTATTTTTAGTAGAGATGGGGTTTCACCGTGTTGATCAGGCTGGTCTTGAACTCCTGACCTCGTGATCCACCTGCCTCGGCCTCCCAAAGTGCTGGGATTACAGGCGTGAGCCACTGCATCCGGCCTACAAGAAAGTGGGGAAGAGGATATGTGTGTCTCAGGATTAATGTCCCATGATTAACCTGGTTGATTGTGTATTAACAGAAAGGGGTTAACCTGGTTGATTGAAACGGGTTAAAACACAACTCGAGGTGTCCCTGGGTGGGCTCGAACTACCAACCTTTCAGTTAACAGCTGAATGTGCTAACTGATTGCACCACAGACAGTAGCACCCTTTTCATAATCATTTCGGCCAGGTGCAGTGGCTCACACCTGTAATCCCAGCACTTTGGGAGGCCGAGGCGGGTGGATCACCTGAGGTCAGGAGTTCAAGACCAGCCTGTCCAACATGGTGAAACCCCGTCTCTTAAAAAACATTAATAATAATAATCACTTGACTATATATGTGAGGGTGTATTTCTGGGCTTTCTATTCAATTCCATTGGTTCATATATGTCTCTCTATATAGCATACCACACTGTTTTGATTACCGTAGTTTTTTTTGAGACAGTGTCTCCGTCTGTTGCCCAGGTTGGCGTGCAGTAGTGTGAGCACGATTCAAACAGTCTTCCCACCTCAACCTTCTGAGTAGCTGGGACCGCAGGCACCATGCCTGACTAACTTTTCAGTTGTAGAGACAGGGTCGCACCATGTTGCCCAGGCACATCTCGAACTCCTGGGCTCAAGCAAGCCTCCTGTCTTGGACTTCCAAAGTGCTGGGATTCCAGCTGTGAGCCATCATGTCCAGCCTTGCCTCTACGAAAAATTAACTGGCACAGTGGTGCATATCTGTAGTTCCAGCTACTCGGGAGGCTAAGGTGAGAGAATCCCTTAAACCCCAGAGTTTGAGACTGCAGTGAGCTATGATCACACCACAGCACTCCAGCCTGGGTAACAGAACAAGGCCTTGTCAAAAAAAAAAAAAAATACCCAGGCAAGGTGGCTGGTTCATGCCTGTAATCCCAGCACTTTGGAAGACCAAGTCAGGTGGATCACTTGAGGCCAGGAGTTTGAGACCAGCCTGGCCAACATGGCAAAACCCCATCTCTACTAAAAATACAAAAATGAGCCAGGTGTGACAGTGGGTGCCTGTAATCCCAGCTGCTTGGAAGACTGAGGCACAAGGATTGCTTGAACCATGGAGGCAGAGGAGGCAGTGAGCCAAGATCACATGACTGCACTCCAGCCTGGGCAACAGAGCAAGAATGCCTCAAAAATAAATAAATATATTAAAAATTAATTAATACTTTTTTAAAAAAATGACAACCACCACAAAAATCTCAATACACTGAGGTGAGCAACTCCCCTTGTATTTGTTTCCAAGGATGCCTGAAACAAAGTATCACAACAGGGTGGAATTTTGTTATCTCATAGTTCTAAAGGCCAGAAGTCTGAAATCAAGATGTCAGCTGAGCCATGCTCTCTGTAGGCTCTCGGGACAGGAAGGATCCTTCCCGGCCTCTTCCAGTCTGGTGTTGCTGGCAACCCCTGGCATTCTCGGGCTGGCAGATGCACCACTCCCATCTCTGTCTGGGTAGTCATGGGGCATCCTCCCTGTGTGTCTCTCCTGTTCTTTTTGTCTTGGTTTGGTTTTGGAACAGGGACTCGCTCTGTTGCCCAGGCTGGATTGCAGTGGCTCAATCATGGCTTGAACTCCTGGGCTCAAGTGATTACTCTGGCCTCAGTCCCCCATGAGTAGCTGAGACTACAAGCATACACCACCCCAGCCGGCTAATTTTTTTTTTTTTTTTTGAGACAGAGTTTCACTCTGTTGCAAAGGTTGGAGCACAATGGCAGGATCTTGGCTCACGGCAACCTCTGCCTTCTGGTTCAAGCGATTCTTCTGCCTCAGCCTCCCGAGTAGCTGGGATTACAGGCATGCGCCACCACATCTGACTAATTTTTGTATTTTTAGTAGAGACGGGGTTTCACCATGTTGGCCAGGTTGGTCTAGAACTCATGACCTCAGGTGATCCGCCCTCCTCGGCTTCTCAAAGTGCTGAGATTACAGGCGTGAGCCCCCGCGCCTGGCCTCATTGTTTTTTAATTTTAGTAGAATCAGGGTCTCACTGTGTTGTCCAGGATGATGTCAAGCTCCTGAGCTCAAGGGATCCTTTTGCCCTGGCCTCCCAAAGTCCTGGGATTACTGGCATAAGCCACCCTGCCCAGTCCTCTCCTTTTCTGTAAAAACATCAGTCATCTTGGATTAAGGGCTCCTGTCTGATCACATTCTTTTTTTTTTTTTTTTTTTTGAGATGTTGTTTCACTCTTGTTTCCTAGGCTGGAGTGCAATGGTGCAATCTAGGCTCACCGCAATGTCCCCCTCCCAGGTTCAAGCAATTCTCCTGTCTCAGCCTCTTGGGTAGGTAAGATTACAGGCATGTGCCACCACACCGGCTAATTTTGAATTTTTAGTAAAGACAGGGTTTCTCCATGTTGGTCAGGGTGGTCTCGATCTCCCAACCTCAGGTGATCCGCCCTCCTCAGCCTCCCAAAGTGCTGGGATTACAGGCATGAGCCACCATGCCCGGTCTGTTTGACCACATTCTAACTACTGTAATCACACTGGCAATTACCCTATTTCCAAATAAGGTCATATTGAGAGGTACCGTGGGGTTAGGACGTCAACATATCTCTTTGCAGAACACAATTCAGCCTATAACGGCCCCCAAAGATGTCTGCACCCTAATCCCTGGAACCTCTGTCTGTCTTTTTTTTTTTTTTTTTAGTTTTTTTCTCTGTCTGTCTTAGGCTACCTGGCAGAAGGACTTTGCCAATGTGTTTGAAGTTGCAGCCCTTGCGATGAGGCAGTTATCTTGGATTAGCCAAGTGTGCCCAGTTAATTCCCTGAATCGTTAGAATTGGGGAATGGAGGCCAGGCACAGTGGCTCTGACCTATAATCCCAGCACTTTAGGAGGCTGGGGTGGGCGGATCACTTGAGGTCAGGAGTTCGAGACCAGCCTGACCAACAAAATGAAACCCCAACTCGACTAAAAATACAAAATTAGCCGGTGTGGTGGTGTATGCCTGTAATCCCAGCTACTCGGGAGGCTGAGGCAGGAGAATCTCGTGAACCCGGGAGGCAGAGGATGCGGTGAGCCAAGATTGCACCATTGCACTCCAACCTGGGCAACAAGAGCGAACTTCGTCTAAAAAAAAAAAAAAAAAAAAGAAAGGAAGAATTGGGGAATGGAGAGAAAGAGCCAAGAGAAGGCAGGAGATGTGGGATAAGGCAAGGACATGACATACTCTTGCTGACTTTGAAGACAAAGGTTGCCACAAGCCTGGGAACGCCAGCAGCTCCTGAGGCTGAGAATGTCCCGCAGAGGACAGCCAGCGGAACTGAATTCTGCTCACAGTCTGAACATTTGTGGAAGCAGATTCATCTGCAGAGCATCCAGAGGGAGCCCTGCCCACACCTTGATGTTGAGGCAAGAGAACAGGGCCTCAAGGCAGGAACTCTAAGGACCTCCTAGAACTAAATCAAATGGAAACAGGCTTTTCATTGACTTTGTAACTTTACTACATCCTCTTTATCTACACAGGTTCTACACCAAGTAAATAACTTTATAACTTCACTGTATCCTCTTTTTTTACATAGGGCACACACCAAGTAACCAGGGGAAACCTCTAGAGAGTATTCAAAGCCCAGAAAATTCTGTATCTGGGCTCTTGAGCCACTATGTTCGGCCCACTCCCACTCTGTGGCGTGCGTTTTCGTTCTCAATAAATCTCTGTTTTGTTGCTTCATTCTTTCCTTGCTTTGTTTGTGCATTTTGTCCAACTGTTTGTTAAAAAATGCCAAGAACTTGGACACCCTCCACTGGAAACAATGTCACCCTGAGGTGCTAAGCAGAGGAGCCAGGTGAGCCCCAGTTTACGTGGCTTTCTGACCTACAGCACTTACAGATTGAAAATTTGGCCAGGCGCGGTGGCTCACGGGTATAATCCCAGCACTTTGGGAGGCTGAGGCGGGCGGATCGCCTAAGGTCAGGAGTTCAAGACCAGCCTGACCAATATGATGAAACCCTGTCTCTACTAAAAATACAAAAATTTGCCAGGCATGGTGGCACATGCACCTGTAATCCCAGCTACTCAGGAGGCTGAGAGAAGAGAACTGCTTGAACCCAGGAGGCGGAGTTTACAGTGAGCCGAGATCACACCACTGCACTCCAGCCTGGGAAACAAGTTCTTTTAATTCCATCTTAAAAAAAAAAAAAAAGAAAGAAAGAAAGAAGGAAATTAGCATTGGTATGATGCCATGAGCTACACTGTGAACTTGAATTACATTTCGCTGTCGCTTAAACAACGTCTTTTTGCTGTTTCAGAACCCAATCTAGGATCCCGTGTTACATTTAGTTATCATGTCTTTTCAGCCTCCAGTTTTGTTGTTAGTTTTTTGTTTTTTTTTTCAGACGGACTCTTGCTCTGTCACCAGGCTGGAGTGCAATGGTGCGATCTCGTCTCACTGTAACCTCTGCCTTCCGGGTTCAAGCGATTCCCCTGCCTCAGCCTCCTAAGGAACTGAGACTACAAGTGCCCACCACCACAGCTGGCTAATTTTCGTATTTTTAGTAGAGACAGGGTTTCACCATGTTGGCCAGGATGGTCTCCGTCTCTTGACCTCATCATCTGCCCGCCTTGGCCTCCCAAAGTGCTAGTGGAATTACAGGCGTGAGCCACCGCGCCCGGCCCTGTTGTTGTTATTTTAATTCTAGGGACTGAGTCTTGCTCTGGAGTATGATTTTGGTTCGCTGCAGCCTCAATCTCTCAAGGCTCAAGTGGTCCTCCCACCTCAGCCTCCCAAGTTGCTGGGACTTCAGACATGCACCACCACACATGGCTAAGTTTTAAACATTTTTTGTAGAGACAAGGTCTCACTAGGTTGCCTGGGTTAGTCTCAAACTCTTGGGCTCAAGCCATCCACCTACCTCAGGCTCTCAAAGCGCTGGAATTACAAGCATGAGCCACTGATCCTGGCCAGCAATTGTGAAATAATAAATATGTATTTGAGCCTCTAAGTTTGGGGCAATTTGTCACAGCAGCAATAGAAAACTAATGATACAGGAGTTAAGAAGAACTTACGCAGACAGTGAGGGTACAGGAGTCCTCGGTAAGGTTTTCCTTTTAATAAAAAGCAGCCCCAGATCCTTTTCCTTTCTAACAAAGAGAAGCCTGTAAAAATCGAGCTGCAGACACAGATGCCGGCAGTTGTGCCAATCATGTTCAAAATGGCGGCCCCTTCTTCACTTTACGGCCACGTGTATAATCAGAAGCACACAAGATATCAGCTGGTCAATGGGAGCGTTTATTTGCATAATGAGATTAAGGTGGTGCTCCAGCCTTCCCCGTGTGATATGTAAACGTTATACCTGATTGAACCAATCCGTGAGCCATATGTAAATCAGGCCCCGCCTCCTCAAACCTGACTGTAAAATCCGGCAGGTCTTTTCCTCTCAGAGACCCCTGTTTCTATATAGAGAAAGCTGTTTCTTGTTCTCTTCTGCCTATTAAACCTCTGCTCCTAAACTACTCATGTGTGTCTGTGTCCTAAATTTTCCTGGTGCAAGACGACAAACCCCAGGGTATATACCCCAGATAACGTAGCCACTTCACTAACACAAGGCCAGGTGTGGTGGTTCACACCTGTAATCCCAGCACTTTGAGAGGCCAAGGCAGGTGGATGGCTTGAGTTCAGGAGATCAAGACCAGCCTGGGCAACATAGCAAGACCCTGTCTCTAAAAAAAAAAAGAAATTAGCCCAGTGTGGAGCCGCTATGTTGCCCAGGCTGGTCTCAAACTCCTGGCCTCAAGTGATCCTTCCACAGCAGCCTCCCAAAGTGATGGGATCACAGGCATCAGTCACCATGCCCAACTCATGTTGTTTGCACTGTGGGAAGGTTGGAGGCAGGAACCAGGCAGGCAGCTCAAATGTATGGTCACACATTGTCACATACCTGCTGGCTCACTCACCTCAGAGGCATGGGGCGGTATCTCAAGGTATTGCCTCCAAGATACTTAAAATTACAAAGGGAAAAATGTTAAATTTACAGTGAAAAAGCCCAGCAGATACCACTTTAACCAGGCATCAAATATAGTGGTGCTTGAATGGGAATCCCAGAATCCAGGCCCCAGCTCCTCCTCCCTCAGACCTAGGACCCCAAAAGATAGGGCCACATCCACATACTGGGAACCTGTGAGTATTACTTTATTTGGAAAGAGTCTGTGTTAGTCAGGGTTCTCTAGAGGGACAAAACTAATAGGATAGATACAGCTATAAAGGGGAGTTTATTCACTATTAACTCAACAATCACAAGGTCCCACAATAGGACATCTGCAAGCTGAGAAGCAAGGAGAGTCAGCCCAAGGCCCAAAACTGAAGAACTTGGAGTCTGATGTTCGAGGGCAGAATGCATCCAGCACGGGAGAAAGATGTAAGCTGGGAGGCTAGGCCCGTCTAGTCTGTTCACATTTTCCTGCCTGCTTTATATTCTAGCCAGGCTGGCAGCTGACTAAATGGTGCCTACCCAGATTAAGGGTGGGTCTGCCTTTCCCAGCCCACTGACTCAAATGTTCATCTCCTTTGGCGACACCCTCACAGACACACCCAGGAATAATACTCTGCATCCTTCAATCAAGTTGACTGACACTCAGTATTAACCATCGCAGAATCACTGCAGATGCCGATAAAGACCTTGAGACGAGATCCTCTCGCCTCACCTGTGTGGGCCATCAATCTAATGACAAGTGACTTTGGAAGACAAAGGTAGAGAGGGATCTGAGACAGAGGAGATCATCCTGGAAAATGGAAGCAGAAACCGGGGTTGGGAGACACAGAAGCAAACGTTAGAAGCCGTGTGTGCTCATCTCTGCTTGCCAACATGACTGCACAAAGCCCCGTGGCTCTGTGATGATGTGCAGCTCCCCAGAAGAATGCTTAGAAATTAGCTGGGCATGGTGGTGGGCACCTGTGATCCCAGCTGCTGGGGAGGCTGAGGCAGGAGAATCCCTTGAGCCCAGGAGGCGGAGGTTACAGTGAGCCAAGATCGCACCACTGCACTCCAGCCTGGGTGATGGAAATGAAACTGTGTCTCAAAAAAAAAAAAAGATGCTTTGAAGACTAAACAGGAGAGGCCTTGTGCAGTGGCTAACGCCTGTAACCCCAACACTGTGAGAGGCTGAGGTGGGCAGATGGCTTGAGCCCAGGTGTTCAAGACGAGGCTGGGCAACATAGCAAGACCCCATCCTACAAAAAACAAAAAATACAAAAATTAGCCTGGCATGGTGGCATGCACCTGTAGTCCCAGCTACTCAGGAGGTTCAGATGTGAGAATTGCCTGGATCTGGGAGGCTGAGGCTGCAGTGAGCCGTGATTGCACCCCCGTGCTCCAGGCTGGGTGACAAAGTAAGACTGTGTCTCAAAACAACAAAAAAACAAACAAAAAACAATCGCCATAGGTCTGAAATAGGGCGGAGAGCTTAGTTACATGTTGTCTTCCGTGTTTCCCCTGCTGCAATCCACGTGCTGTATAGAGGGCTGTGGTCTCATGAGAGACTCATCTGGAGAAAGATCTGCTTCCAAGCTCCCTTGGGTTGCTGGTAAAATTCATTTCCTTTTGGCTGTATGACTGAGGGCTCCAGGGTCTTACTGGCTGTGGTCTGAAAGTGGCCCTCAGTCACACACTGTTCCTTGTTAAGAAGGCTTCCTGGCCAGGCATGATGGCTCACACCTGTAATCCTAACACTGGGAGGCCGAGGTGGGAGGATTGCTTGAGCCCAGGAGTTCAGGACCAGCCTGGGCAATATGGCAAAACCCTGTCTCTCCAAAAAAAAAAAAAAAAATTAATTAGCTGGATGTTGTGGCGTGGCCCCAGCTACTTATGAGGCTGGGACAGGAGAAGCACCTGAGCTCGGAGGTTGGGGCTGCAGTGAGCTATGATTGCACTACAGCACTGCAGCCTGAGCAACAGACTGGGCCCCTGTCTCTGGGAAAAAAAAAAATCCGCAATGATGGAGTCTAATTAACAGAGTGATAACCCATTTCCTTTGCCATATTCCATTGTGAGAAAGGAAATCACAGATCCCGCTAAGCTCCAGAAGGTCATACAGAGGTGTGGATGCCAAGCTGTAGATCACTGGGGGGTCAACTCAGGGTCTGTGCCCCACAGGGATGGATTTGGAAATGTAATCCAAATGTAAGAATTGCGTTGTCTAGGCACAGTGGCTCATGCCTGTAATCCCAGCACTTTGGGAGGCTGAGGATTAGAGTCATGATTAGAAGGTTAGAGTCATGATTAGAGAGGTTAGAGTCATGATTTTGTTTTTAGGTTGGTATTATTATCATGTTTGACTCAGAAGCAATGAGGGTTAGTGGATCACCCGAGGTTGGGAGTTCGAGACCAGCCTGACCAATATGGAGAAACCCCATCTCTACTGAAAATACAAAATTAGCTGGGTGTGGTGGCACACACCTGTAATCCCAGCTACTCCAAAGGCTGAGGCAGGAGAATCTTTTGAACTCGGGAGGCAGAGGTTCCAGTAAGCTGAGATCACACCACTGCACTCCGACCTGGGCAATAAGAGCAAAACTCCATCTCAAAATAAATAAATAAATAAAATTTTAAAAATAATAAATTTCAAAAAAGAATAAGAGGGGTGAGGCTGAGGTGTCTGCAGTTTGTATTCTTTATTACTACGTTAAAAAAAAAAAGTTACCCCAAAGCATAGCAGCTTGAATTAACAAACATTTATTCTCTCACATAGTTGATAAGAGTCAGAAAATTGAAAGTGGCTTAGCTAAGGAGGTTCTGGCTCAGTGTCCCTCATGAGGTTGTGGTTAAGATGTCAGCCAGGCGACAGTCATCTGAAGGCATGACTGGGACTGGAGTATCTGCTTCCAAGATGGTGCACTCATGTGTTCCTCACTGGCTGTTGCCCGGAGGTCTCAATTCTTCACCACATGAGCCTCTCCGTAGGTAGCTTGAGTGTCCTCATGACATGGCAGCTGGCTTCCCCCAGAGTAAGTGATTGAGAAATAGAGCAAGAAGGAAGCCATAGTGTCTTTTGTGACCTTGTCACTTCTACCACATTATTTTCGTTATTAAAAAAAAAAAAAAAAAAAAAGGCTGGATGCAGTGGCTCATGCCTGTAAACCCAGCTGTTTGGGAGGCCGAGGTAGGTGGATCATGAGGTCAGGAGTTCAAGACCAGGCTGGCCAACACAGTGAAACTTTGTCTCTGCTAAAAATACAAAAATTAGCTGGGTGTGGTGGCGGACACCTGTAATCCCAGCTACTTGGGAGGCTGAGGCAGGAGAATCGCTTGAACCCGGGACACAGAGGTTGGAGTGAGCCGATATCGTGCCACTGCACGCCAGCCTGGGTGACAGAGCAAGACTCTGTCTCAAAAATAATAATAATAATAATAAATAAAAAGAGTCATGAATGCAGCCCACACTCAAGAGGAGGGGAATTAATCTCTACCTTTTGGAGGAAAGAGTATGAAAGTACTTATGGATTTTTTTTTTTTTTTGAGATGGAGTTTCACTCTTGTTGCACAGGCTAGAGTGCAATGATATGATCTCAGCTCACTGCAACCTCCGCCTCCTGGGTTCAAGCGATTCTCCTGTTTCAGCCTCCTGAGTAGCTGGGATTACAGTCACATGCCACCACACCTGGCTAATTTTTGTATTTTTAGTAGAGACGGGGTTTCATCCTATTGGTCAGGCTGGTCTCAAACTCCTGACTTCAGGTTATCCACCTGCCTTGGCCTCCCGAAGTGCTGGGATTACAGGCATGAGTCACTGTACTCGGCCTGTGGACATTTTTTAGACCATCACGGAGTTGGCGGTCGGGCTGTGGAGGTTGGTTCAAGATCAGCCTGGTAGAGGCTGAGCCATTTAGAATTTTGATTTTGTTGCTGTTTGACTCAGCAGCAATGAGGGTTAGAGTCACGGAGCATTGCAACACGGTAGTGGCGGGTTGGATGACTGGGGTTTGGTGTTGACATGACGGTAGTTGGGCTGGCAGAGATTGTAACGGTGGGGGTGGCGGGAGTAGAGTGAAGGTGTGCTCAGGGATTATGGTGTTTTAAGTCATCACTATGGGTCCAGTGGAAGCTTGGTGATGGTGGAAATGAGAAGGGCTATTTGCTGGGGATGGTGGAGCTTGGAGTTGGACGTTATGTTGGTTGCGTGGTTCTAATTGTAGTTGAGTCGTTGGGTAGAGTGAGGTATCGCATCACAGAGTTGTTGATTGCTGGAATTGTGGCGGTAGTTAGGGTGCTGGGCATTGGCCAGTGTATTTCCTAGTTATGGGAGCTGAATCCATCATGGAGGAAGAGGTTGAAATGGCTGAGGTAGGCCGGGTGCGGTGGCTCATGCCCGTAATCCCAGCACTTTGGGAGGCCAAGGCGGGCGGATCAGGAGGTCAGGAGTTCGAGACCAGTCTGGCCAACATAGTGAAACCCTGTCTCTACTAAAAATACAAAAAATTAGGTGTGGTGGTGTGTGCTTGTAATCCCAGCTACTCAGGAGGCTGAGGCAGGAGAATCGCATGAACCCAGGAGATAGAGGTTGCAGTGAACCAAGATCACGCCATTGCACTGCAGCCTGAGCAACAGTGCAAGACTCCATCTCAAAAAAAAAATTGGCTGGAGTAGGCCAGGCGCAGTGGCTCATGCTGGTAATCCCAGCACTTTGGGAGGCCAAGGTGGGCGAATCATTTGAGGTCAGGAGTTCCAGAACAGCTTGACCGACATGGTAAAACCCCGAAACCCCATCTCCACTTAAAAAAAAAAAAATTAGCTGGGCATGGTGGCACATGCCAGTAGTCCCAACTACTCCAGAGGCGGAAGCAGGGGAATCTCTTGAACCCAGGAGGCAGAGATTGCAGTGAACCAAGATTAAGCCACTGCACTCCACCCTGGGCAACAGAGCGACTCCGTCTCAAAAAGAAAAGAAAAGAAAAAAGAAAAAGCTGGAGTTGGGTAATAAAAGTTTCCATGAAGGCCGGGCACGGTGGCTCACCCCTGTAATCCCAGCACTTTGGGAGGCTGAGGTGGTTGGATCACTTGAGGTCAGGAGTTCGAGATCAGCCTGGCCAACATGGTGAAACCCCGTCTCTTTAAGAAAAAAAAAAAAAGTTTCTGTGAGTTCGTTTGGGGATTGTCTTTGTTTTTTTGAGATGGAGTCTCTGTCACTCAGGCTGGAATGCAGTAGCACGATCTTGGGTCACTGCAACCTCCGACTCCCTAGTTAAAGCGATTCTCCTGCCTCAGCCTCCCTACTAGCTGGGATTACAGACACATGCCACCACGTCCAGCTAATTTTTGTACTTTTAGTAGAGATGGGGTTTCACCATTTTGGCCAGGATGGTCTTCATCTCCTGACCTCGTGATCCGACCACCTCAGCCTCCCAAAGTGCTGGAATTACATATGTGAGCCACCGCGCCCAGCTTGTTTGGGGATTGTCAATTGAGGTGGCTGGATCTTTAGGTCTGGAGACGGATTTGAGGTAGATGGTGGCGCTGGGGCAGCAGGAATTAGGCTCAGGAGAACTTGTGGGGTTGTGTGTGATTGGTATGAATGAAGACGGACATGGAGGACACTGAGCAGGTGTTGCGAGCTGTGGCTGAAGCTGTGACTGCCACTGGGAATCCCTGGCTGGGCCTGGGGATGGATGGGAGCATCTGTCCTCCCCAACCCTGGTCCTCACCTCTTCCACCCCTGCCCTGCCCACGAGCACAGCAGACACCACACACCCAGCTCACACATCTTTATTGGCCTGGATGTGGGGTTGCCAAACAGGCTGCCCTGTCCTGTGCCAGCCCAGCAGTGGCCATCGTCACCCTCATTCCCGGGGGGAGGCCAGCTGCCTGCTGGCAGGAGTCAGAGTTCAGGGGATGTCATAGATGTCTTGGAGGCCCCAGTCTGGCGGGAGAGAAATCCACGCCTGCGCCTCGAGTCCTCCTCCCCTGAACCTCTGAACCGGCGCTTAAAATGCTGCCCCGCCTGGAACAAGGAGGCCACATCCAAAAGGGCATCCTCAATGTGCTGCCCCAGCCTGTGGGAGTCCTGGAAGAAGAACGGTGTCAGAGCCAGGGGGAGCTGGGAGACGGGATCCTGGAGGCTGAGAAACAAGAGGGCTGGGGGCCTGGACTCCTGGGTCTGAGGGAGGAGGGGGCTGGAGGCCTGGATTCCTGGGACCAAGGGAGGAGGGCTGGGGGGCTGGACTCCTGGATCAGAGGGGGGAGGTACTAGGGATTTGGACTCTTGGGTCTGAGGGAGGAGGGGCTGGGGACCTGGACTCCTGGGTCTGAGGGAGGAGGGAACTGGGGCCTGGACTCCTGGGTCTGAGGGAGGAGAGGCCTGGGTGCATGGACTCCTGGGTCTGAGGGACGAGGGAGCTGGGGCCTGGACTCCTGGGTCTGAGGGAGGAGAGGCTGGGGGTGTGGACTCCTGGTTCCCGAGGAAAGAGGGAGCTGGTGAGTAAACACATTTGTCTCACCGTTTTTGTGCTTGACTTTTTGCTGGAGATGTGGAAGGTAATCATGTCATCCCCCATGAAGATATAAGAAACACCGTAACCATGCTCATCAGCCTGGAGTCGGAGAGAGTGAAGGGAAGAAAACAGCTCCGCTCCCCTCCTCCCCACTATGCAGGCGTGCCGGCCCCCAGCCCCCTCTTTCCTTAGGGTCTAGGGGCTGCGCCCCCAGCTCCACTCACAGGCCCGAATCCACCGCCCGAGGAAACATAGTCTGGGTAATTGTGGACGTCAAACAGGTGCATTTGCTGAACAGGGATCTGGCTGGTGGACAGCTGCCACTGCTCCGAATGGACCTGAGGACACGAGACCATCACATGTGCGGGACAGAAATCTGCAGGTCTGGTCCTAGGCTCCACTTCCCTGGGCCTTTCTCACCCCTAAATCCGGGCAACCTTCTCCCTGACCACGCCCTCCTTCTGACCACACCCCTCTGGCCACTCCCACCCTCTTCTCACCAACCACGTCCCTCTCCCCTTCTCACAGACCATGCCCCTCCTCTGACCACGCCCCTTCCGCCTATCCCTGCTCTGACCCTCTCTCCTTCTCTCTGCTCCCTTTGCCTTTCTGCCTTCCCCCGTTCTTGTCCCTGCTCTCTCTGGCTTCTCTGCTGATGCGTCCTTTTTCAACATCACCCCCCTTTTTTTTTTTTTTTTTTTTTTTTTTTTTTTATTGGGTCTTGCCCTGTCCAGGCTGGTTTGCAGTGGTGTGATCTGGGGTAAATGCAATCACCACCACAAGGGTTCAAAGGATTCACAAGCAAAACCCAACCAAGTAACTGGGATAAC
>CAUYLG010069614.1:0-103228 GCA_963573385.1 Cacajao melanocephalus | reverse complement strand
TGAGAATGATGGTTTCCAGATTCATCCAAGTCCCTACAAAGGACACAAACTCATCGTTTTTTATGGCTTTGTAGTATTCCATGGTGTATATGTACCACATTTTCCTTGTCCAGTCTATCATTGATGGGCATTTGGGTTGGTTCCAGATCTTTGCTATTGTACACAGGGCTGCAATGAACATACGTGTGCATGTGTCTTTATAGTAGAATGATTTATAGTTCTTTGGGTATATACCCGGTAATGGGATTGCTGGGTCAAATGGAATTTCTATTTCTAGATCCTTGAGAAATTGCCACACTGTCTTCCACAATGGTTGAACTAATTTACACTCCCAAGAACTGTGTAAGAGTGTTCCTATTTCTCCACATCCTCTCCAGCATCTGTCGTCTCCAGATTTTTTAATGATTGCCATTCTAACTGGAGTGAGATGGTATCTCAGTGTGGTTTTGATTTGCATTTCTCTAATGACCAGTGATGATGAGCATTTTTTCATATGTTTGTTGGCCTCATGTATGTCTTCTTTTGAAAAGTGTCTGTTCATATCCTTCACCCACTTTTGAATGGGTTTGTTTTTTTCTTGTAAATCTGTTTTAGTTCTTTGTAGATTCTGGATTAACCAAAAGAAAAAGAAAAACTAAAAGAAAACTGAAAATGAATATAATCAACCCTTTAGATCCACCTACCAGGTAACAAAAATACAGGAAATAAAGGAATGTATTAATTAATAACAGTTGTGTGTATGCGCTCACACAAATCTAGAATATGAGATACTCTCTATGTCCAATAACCCTGTTTTCTCAACAAACAAAATACAAAGAAAGGGAAGGAATTGTTTTAGATGAAAACAGATTTGAGAGACACATGTACCAGGTGCGAGAGGAGGGCCCCCACATCCTGACTGAGACAGATCAACAGTAAGAAGAGGTGTGTAAGACCATCAGAAACTGGGAGACTCACCAAGTGTTAATCTAAAAAATCCATGTTCAGTAGTTGATGGTATGATAACGGAATTGTGGTTGTAATTTGTAAATGCTGAATTTGTTAATGCAATCATGTTACACACAGGATTTCATCCAAATGAGACATATGGATGAAACAAGACTGGTCAATTAATGAGAAGTGTTACAGGGGACAGTGGGGGTGCAGCAGTCCATTACACTATGGCTTCACGCAGTGAAAATTCCTATAATAAAGTTTAAGATCCAATTTAAAAAACAGAAAATGAATACAACCTTTCAGGGAATTTTACTTCCAGAAAGATAAAGCAGATGTACTCTTTCCTATTCTTACAAAATACAGCAAAAAACGCTGAACATTACATTTTTTAAAATGATGATGATTCTGGAAGATGGAGAAAAACATGCAGTCCAGCTAGAGTCCTCAGGTATCGAGAAAGGACAGTGGTGATTTCCTCAGTTTTCAACTCGCCCCTTATATCTCAGACTAGCAGCAGAAGGACCCAGCCACCCACAAACAATAAGTGCAGACTTCATGACTATCATAGTCCCATGAAGATATTTTTCAAAGATATAGACAAGATTATTTTAAAATGTATAGAGAAAGGCAGCGTTGTTCAAAACAGCTAAAAATTGTTTAGAATAGCTAAAACAACGTGGGAGGAAAAAAGGAATAAAAAAATGGGAGAAATCAGCCTACCAGATTTTAAGACTTATCACAAACCTGCAGTAATCAAGATTGTTTAACACTGAAGAAGGAACAGAAATACAGATCAGTGGAACAAAATAAAGATCCCAGAGAGAGTTCCCTCAACATACAAGTATGGCAGGTAATTTTGATGCATTCACAAAAGCAATTTATGGAGAATAGAGTCCTCACAATAAATGATGCTAGAACACTGGGATATACACAGCCCAACAACCCCAAAGCCGTGACCTAAACCTTACATCTTATAAAATAATTAACTCAAAACAGATCATAGATCTAAATGTAAAATTTTAGGGGCATGCACACGAAATCCTCAGGGCATAGGGCTGGAAGCTGAGCTCCTAAACAGGACATCAAAGGCCCATAAAAGAAAACAAAAAATATTAACTGGACATTGACAAAATTAAATACTTTGAATATGTACTTTGCAGAAGATGAAAAGACAAACTACAAAAAAAGTACTTGTAAGTCACATATTTGACAAAGAACTCATATGCAGAATATATAAAGAACTCTCAATATTAATTGTTAATTTCAATTAGAAAATGGGCAAAAGACATGAAAAGACACTGCAGCAAAGAGTCCTGCGGACGGCAGACACATAGTGAGAACGTGCTCAATGTCACCAGCCATGACAGAACGGCACATGCAAACCACGAGGAAGCGCGGCTACACACACCGCCACACACTGGCCAGATGCGGCAAAACTAGACGTCCCAGGCACTGCTGGTAGGAATGCAAACCAAAACAGCAACTCTGGAAAAGAGACTGTCAGTCTTAAAATAAGCATATGATTACCATAAAACCCAGCAACCCCAGTTCTGGACATGGAGCTGGAGAATTAAAAAACTTATGTCCACAAAAAAAGCTGTACATAATTATTCAAAGCAGCTTTATTTATAACAAAAACCTGTAAACAACAAAAAACTCCAACCAACCACGAATGGTTTAAAAAATGCTGTGGCATATCCATCCATGAAATCCTAGTTAGCAGTAAAAAAGGAATGAATTATTGATATACACAACAACTTGGATGGATCTCAAGGGTATTGTGCTAAGTAGAAAAAGAGTCTCCAAAGGTCATGAATGGTTTATTTCATTTATATAACACTTCAGAAACGACGAATTTCTAGAAATGGAGAACAAATTCATGGCTGCCCAGGGTGAGGGCTGCTGGAAGCAGAGGGATGGCTGAGCCCACAGGGTTAGTGTGAGGGGGATCCTCACGGTGCTGCAATAGTTCTGCACCTTGACTGCGCTGGTGGTGATAGGAACCTACATTCAAGATGAAATAACACAGCCCCACGTACACACACACTGCACCAGTGTCAACATCCTAGTCTGATATTCTACTACATGTAAGTTGTCAACCACTGGGGGAATCTGGGTGAAGGGGACACACAGGATCTCCCTGTACTATCTCTGCAACTTCCCAGGAGTCACTAATTATTTCAATATAAAAGGTATTTTTTTAAAAAGATGTTGACTCTAAAAACAAGTTTTAAACAGCAAATCAAAAGCTCTCAATTTAGGTTGCTAATACAACTGCAATGTATCTTTCCTATTAACATGTATCTACTTAACTATACTGGTATAAAAGTTTCACATTTCACAAGTGAATTTTTTCGTAACACCTTTTCTCAAACATGAACAGTCTTAAATTTTGGAAATGAACAAAATTTCAGCAGTGCTGAATGGTACTGAAGCAACAATCAGATTTAAATAATATGCAGATTTTTAAAAATAGATTTTTAATAAAAAAAGCTCTATCAAGTTTCAAATATTTCAAATACACCTTCAAACCCTGAATTTTAATTATTTTTAAGTAACAAAGTTATTTAACACTACAGGGAAAAGGTGACATCAATTAGACTAAACAAAATATGCTCACTGGCAAAGAATCTTTCATGTATGAATTGAGAAAATCTAGAAAGATTCTGAACCATACCATGTAAGGCTGCACAGCACAGCCAAGACAAAAACAAGAAACCAAGGAAGAAAATGGTTTTTCCTCCAAGTTCTGAAAGCAAGATTCAGGCAATGAGTACTGTGTGCTTTAGTGCTTACAACCTAACAGACTGAATAAATCTGGGGTCACAATCAAGTAGAGTCTGGTATTCAGTAATTGGGATTATACTAACTAATGCTTACAACCAAGTAGCTCAGCAGACGAACTACTCTAATATGGAGGAGACCTCTGACACTATGCTGGACCAGAAAGGGGTCTTCACACACCAGCCTTTCCAAAAACTGGTGGAAATGTTTAAACTTAGAAATAAAAATTTCAACATAATCTAAAATTTGATTCCAGAAACCTAAAAAATATGTTAAGATGCTTTCCCAAACAAATTCTACAGAATGGTATAAAAATCATATTACAAACCTAGAGATTAAAAATCTGTTTTTAAAACACATTCAAGTTAAATAAAGAAAAGATCAACCTAAAAGTATGACTCAAACATTTGGTGTTTGCAGTAAAGAGATAAACCATGCAAGTAACTGGAGTTAACCTCTAAATACTGCACTACAGGAAGCACACTGTAACTCTGCTTCCACACCTACAGAGGAGACTCATCTCAATTGTTCTTTGCTCCCGTTGCCATTCTAGGTAAGGTTCCCCATCCCGTTTAACAGTGTTTGCTCCCATTCATCAATTTCATTCAGAATCACACTAGGAATCGACGCCACCCAGGCCCAGGGTGGCTCTGGGGAGTGCCTGACATGAGCTCGTGCTCATCTGACAGAACCAGTGCATGAAAATTATTGGCCGGCTGCAGCTCCTCCCTACCTCAGCAGCCAAGGTCAGCCATAACTGAGCTCCTGGACTTTCCGTGTCCAGAGGAAGAGATGGTCTCGGCTCAGTCAGCTCAACACAAGGGACACACAGCATGCGCTCACATATTTAACCAATATTTACTGAACACCTGATACATGGAAAGCACTACTCTAGCTACCAAGTTTCCTACTGACCTTAACAGTGTTAAGTGACAGTTTAACAAGACAGACAATCAAATGTGAAAGAGAAAAGAAGAGGTTCTAGAAGGACCTATTAATAGTATGGGGTTGACTGTACAAAAAGTCCAGCCTCAAAAATCACCAATAAAACTCACTGTTCACAATCTGGAGGATATGGCAATTCCCATTCCAGAGACAGAGTGGAAGCCCTCGAGGGACCTGTCATAGGACACGCCTGTGTACATCGTACAGAAGTAGAACACAACCGACAACAGCCTCTATCAGGTCTTCTCAAAGTCTCCTCAACGAGGCAGGATGTGGCCTCCACAGGCATAATGCTCTTTTCTGTCACAAACCTCAAAGGCCAAAGGGCCGAGATGAGAACAATAGGGGCTGGTGAGGAGGGAGAAGGACAGTGATAACGTGGCAGGGAGAATGAGGCATGGGAGAGATTTAATACCAGCACACTTCCCCCAAACTGCTCTCACAGACTGTCAGGGGAGAAACAGACATACCGCTCCACATTAAGGAAGGAGCTATGGAATTTACCCACACTGTCCTCCAAAGTTGCCCACAACTACCCCTTGTTCAAAAGTGTATGGAGTTATACATGTCTAATGGAAAGTCACTTCTTTCTCCCCCAAAAAAGGGGAAGGTTACTAATATTTACTAAGCATCTACTTAGGAGGTGCCAGTCATGGCCTGTCTACAATATCTGATGTCTTGTGAGAAAGGAGGAAGAACTGTTCCTATTTTAGGCTTGGAGGCAACCAAGTGAGTGAAGAGTGCCATGATTAGGTCCATCTGACTCCAAACCCCTGTTATACAAGAACATACAGCTCAGTCCCCCACCTCAGCACTTCAACCAGGAGTTGACTTACTGAACAGTTCTAACTGCAGTACACAAGTATTAAAAAAAAAATGTGTTTAGGTTGTTTGTTGTTTTAGTCATTTGTTTATTTTTATAGTCACTAGGCTGAACTACTACTAGGAAATCTATCCCCCTGCAGGAGGCAGCCACGGACCTCCTGCTCAGACTCTGCAGTCGTCAGGCTGAACTCCACTGCCAAGTCTCCATTTTTCTTGGCCTTCCGGAGGTTGCTCCTGGCTCCATGTAAACCACTTTCTGGTCAATGTGACGGCAGCGGTGGCCCCTCTGGAGAGGCAGCTGGGAAGACACTAGCTGCAGTCAGGGAGGCATGTCCAGGGCTGCAAGCTCCACTAAGCTGGCAGGATCCCCATCCCCTTCCGAGCTGGCAGGTATGCATGCGCTCAGGGCAGTGCTGACATGCCTGGCACTCTGCTGGCTTGGCCCCCTCCAGAATTTGGGTGCCAACAAGTGCAGAAGGGTGGCTCGGTTCAGGCTTGCAAGCACCCCTTGGCACAAACAGCCTGGCTGCCATCTCTGGCGCGTTGATGGTAGGAGTCCGTTTCCTGGGAAAAAATGAGCAGGTCCCCAGTGAAACCCCACCTTCACGCCAGGAACAACCTGAAGTCTGGGGGCCCGGCTGCCAGTTACAGGTGAAGTCCACTGCCAGGAGGACTTCATGGATGACCATACAGCCAATCAGATGGTACTCCTTCCAGGCCCGCCCATGGCTGCCCATGGACCAATCGGCATGTACTTCCTCCCTTCTTAGCCTATAAAAAACCCAGCTTCAGCCAGACTTACACCAAAATTGGGACCACCAGCTGTGAAAAGGGGCTACTTACTCCAGGTTCCCTCTACTCTCCATGAGACAACCTGCCTGCGGATAGAACCTACCCACTCCAAGTCCCCTCTCTGCTGAGGGCTGCACACTTGATGGGGCGACCTGCCTGTTGATAAGAGCTACTAACTCTGGGTCTCCTCTCTACAAAGAGCTGCTCTCATCAGGACGACCCGCCTGTGGAGAGCAGCTACCCACTTAAGGTCTCCTGAGAGCTATACTGTTGCTCAATAAAGCACCTCTTTGCCTTGCTTACCCTCCAGTTGTCTGTGCACCTCGTTCTTCCTGGACACAGGACAAGAACTTGGGACCAGGTGAATGGCAGGAATGAAAGAGCTATAACACAAACAGGGCTGAGACACGCCCTCCCACTCGCCACATTACAAGCAATAAGGAGAGAAGAGCTGTGGCCCTTCAGGGAGCCCAGACCTAACAGCTCACTGAGCCAGAGCTGTGACATCCTCTTTGGGGCTCTGTGGTTCCTAGCGTCTCCAAGCCTCCTGGGGCCACCATATTTCCTGGGGCCACAGTGGAAACCGCTTACGGAGTACCTGGTTCAGCCACAGCCTCGCACGCAGCTGGTACCTTAAGCTGCCTGCCCTGCCACAGCCAGCATGACCGGCTGTGTGCGGTGGCCAGACCCTGCACTCACTCACCACCCTTTGCTCACCCTCAGCACGGGATCCACGCAAGCAGCACAATCTGAGCAAAGCCTGCTGGGCCAAGTGGGCAGAATGAGCCCAGCGGGTCTGAGCAAAACTCGGACAAAGGTGCACCAGCCATAGAGGTTTCTGGCTGGAAAAGCAACACCCCAAAGATCCTGTGACAAAAGGTGGTGCTTAAGCTGGCTTAGCTAGTTGGACTTCCACTCTTTACCACTGGCTGTGTGTGACTTGGAGGCCTCTCACAATTCAGGGAGTTCACAACTTTGTCTATGTTCAGTCAGGGATGGGTGGCTTAGAGGTCCTCTCCATTGACTCCTGGGACCATCACCTTGGGTGCACAAACCATCTTCCAGCCCAACAGGGATGCCTGTGATGTCACGTGTAAGCTCAGCATTGTGGGACTCACCATGGGGACAGAGGACCATGCATCATTTAGCCAGCTTAGAGGCTGTAGGTAAGCCTTTGGGTCAGCGAGCTTTGGCATCATGGAGGGCTGTTCATCACCCAGGGAGTCCTTTCACATTTGCCCTGAGTCCCACTCCAGCTGCTTGTGAGAGCAGCCTAGCACATGCACACAGCCTCCCGGCCCCAGGATAGCTTGGATCCAGGACTCTCCACGAAGCGTCTGGCTGGGTTGCTGTTTCTGCCCTGTGAACTGGTGGCCACCAAGCTCTCCAGTGTTCTCAACAACATCCTCAGAAATGAACTCTGCCAAGCTAGCTTTCAAACAAAGGCTATAGGTAAAGCTGTAGACATCTCAGTCCTTAAGGCCTGTCTCTTTCGCTGGGAAGAACCTCTGGAGCACTGCATTGGAGCTGGGGACAGGATAGCAGGCAGCTCTACCAGGAGTGACACTCGGCTTGTCAAGTGGGCAGCCCCTCCAGCACTGTCAGCTCTGCCTTACAAGCTGCTGGGCTGGGACTCACTGGGATAGAATGCTCAGGAGCTCAGGTAGAGTCTAGAATCTAGTCCACTTTAGCTTACTTTTATGTTAGTGCCCTGGACCAAGCCTGTCAGGAATTCGGCTTCTGCACATGGGTCTGGGGAAAATAAGAACCATGGCCAGCCCCTCCTGGGTGGGGCTGTAGCCGTAGCTTAGGAAGTGCAAGAAGGCAGAGTCCCTGACTTTTTGGCTACATGGACTTAGAGCAGAGCCCCTGCACATGGAGCTGGGGTAGAAAGGAAGATAATAGGCCATGGCTCAATTTCGGGAGACTCAATCTGTTTTCGCTGAGAAAGAAGGTCTCTGAAAAATATTAAAACAAGTATTCCTAAAGGTAAATAACTGAACAATTAAGGTTAATTTTAGAGATTCTCTTCAATGGGTGAAAAGCCCTCTACAGGCTTTCAACTAGAGACAATTTACATCTGGCAACTTCTAGAGACACTGTTGGATTTCACAGCTGGAATGCTACAGACTTCTGGTGGAATGAGGATAAGAATGTTATCAACATCCAGCAGTTCAGAAGACAGACCCACCCACCACAACACAGACATACTGGGCACAATGCACCAATAGTGCTAGAGGAGAGACCGCCTGCTCTGGAGGCTTCCATCCCAAAGCTGGCATAATAACACAGTAGGCAGAGCCTCTCAGAAGCTGAACACCAGCCCTGTAACTGACTACTCAAGGCTCCCTTTCAAATAACTTTACCTTGTTACACCTCAGTTCTTTTTTTATCTGTATAAGACTTGCCTTGGAGTTACGCTGTAAAATTTCATGGAAAATATATGAAAGCCTGTCATGAGTGTCATACTGGGAACTCATATCATGGTAGTAGATCATGTAAGAATAGATCTTCACATGGCTTAGTCCAGCCCACCCTTTCCACAGAACATTCTACACTAAAATGTCCATGCAAATCCACATCCATAATGCCCTCATTTCCCCCCTGAACCTCCTAAAAGTATTTCCGCATGCCACTGAGCATTCTTGTGGTCTCTTCCTCTATGCAAATATTAAATATTTTTCTCTCCTAGCTGATGCATTCTCAACTAATTGTAGCTTCTAGCAACTCAGTGCCTAAATGTGTCCTATGCATGTAATTGGCTCACCAATCTTATTTGTAATCCTTTTAACAACCCTGTAATAGGTGCACTATCATTGTTAAAATGGAATCTGGGAGACACAGACATTAACCCCCCTCTCTAAGGCACAAAAAGATCAAGAGCCATGAAAAGATTCTCCAGTTGTCAGCTTTATCAATTAAAGTTATATCTGAGATAATGTCATCTGATTACATATATTTTAAAAAATACAAGGCTGGGCACAGTGGCACATGCTTGTAACCCCAACACTTTAGGAGGCCAAGACGTGAGAATGGCTTGGGCCCAGAAGTGCAAGACCAGTCTGGGCAACATGGCAAAACCCCAACTATACAAAAAATAAAAAATCAGTGGGACATGGTGGAGTGAACCTGTAGTCTAGCTACTTAGGAAACTGAGTATATACATACACATACATACACACACACAGACACACATATGCATGCACGCACACAAATATTTAAATAAATCATGTTATGGATTATTTGTCAAAAGAATTATAATAAGAAATACATTACACAGGCTCAGTGGTTTCAACTAACAGTACAAGAAAGTATATATTATTTTAAAGTTCAGATTTTTTCAAGACTGAATTTTCCCCTTAATCTATGTATGTGTAAATATCCTGACATAAAATATAAAAGTAACGTAAAATGAATTAGATTCTAGACTCTATCTGACACATCTATGAGATGTCAATGCCATTTACTCTGCTCTAGATTTTCTATTACATAAAGAAAAAACAAGTGAGAAACTCTGGAGTCTCATACATTTCCTGCATTCTGTGTTTCTAAAAGTAAAATGAATATGTAAATTTCTCTGAACTTATTAAACACTGAAAAAATAGCTGCCTTTGTTTAAAAAGAGATGCCTCATGTTAAATCATATGCTGTTTTTAAAACTTAAGAGAAAAATGACGTTATGACTTTTACTCAAGTACAGTTAAAAATACTAACCTTGCAGTAACTGATGTGATTTAAAGACAGAGAATGAACTGTAGCAAAATCAGAAGTATGGCCAGCCTGACTTATTTCACAAGAACTGCATCTAATAATCTTTTAATAGAAAGCACTTGCTACAACTGACACCAGTTAAGGCTCAGCAAAAATGTATTATTATTGGCCTGCTTATATCCTACTACAGACTGCTACTGAATACTTGATTTTATTTTACACAATTGACAAGAGTTGACAGGAAAGGACAGGCTTAATGACAATTTAACATCAACTAGTGTATGTGTCACATAGGAGGGTGCATCAGGTGTGCTGAAGTAACTGATGGGACCTCGCTGGAGCACAAGTCTGTCATATCGCATAGGTCACCCTGTAATATCAGTAGACTTCCTACAACAGCTCACAAATCCAGTAGCTCTGAAAGAGATGGGCTAGAGTATATGGCTAACGAAGGAAAGACAGGCATTGACTTTGCATTTATAATACCAGATCGTTTGCCATTAAGCTTAATTTTTAAATCATTTATATGATTTAATGACTCTGCATGAAATTTTCAAGCTGGAAGCAAGACAAATAGCACCACAGAGATCATGTGGATGAGTACAGTGTCATCTAACCACCCCTCATCCCACTAACAAGTGACAGCTGAGGTACTATAATATGTCCCAAACACTTAAAGTATAATGTCATCACTTAGGAGACAAGTGAAAAAGATATTGGCATTTATAAGAGATTGATGAAAATTAGTTCTAAAGCATTAATTTCTCTTAATACCACTAAAAGAATTGTGGGCACTCTGGAGATATTTGATCTGAATTAAGAAAGTGATGAAGCAATTGATTAATTGGAATTTAAGCCATCAGTCACCAGATCCATCAACAGCTTCATTTACATTCTAAACAGTCAGCTCACGGCCCAAAAGAATACTCTGTGTTAATACACAGTCAATATGATGCCATGAGCCACTCACCACGCTGTACTGACAAGCACCCGGCTGCCAGTGTTCAAGCTCGGATATGTTGCATACATTAATACTTAGGACTTCTATCATGTCTAAGATTTAAAATATTCTTACTATAATGAAGAATATATTATAAAATTTTTTTAAACCGAAACTAAAACGCAATACAATAATATTAAAAGTGTTAGTAAACACAAATATTCAGTACATTTGTGGTCAACTGAAAACCAGGCAATGAGAAAACTTTAATTACTTAAGAATCATACAAACACAATTTCTAAAGCTAAGAATTCTTAACTGAAAGCAATATTATAACACAAATTTTACACAGCTTGAAAGCTATTTGGTCTATTTTATAAGGAGAAGAAAAATAGCATGAAAAAACAATCTAACTTCTTAATATCTGCATTTGAGTAACTATTACTTTAACAATTTAAATTTGACAGAAAAAATAAAACCAAGGACGAAAATAGAAGCATAGGTTAAAACAAACTACGGCAGGATCCTAACTTCAACCCATCAGTAATCTTCCAGGGATATGTAAACAATAAAAAAATCCAGTGTACGCGTGCACTGCATACATTTTTTGAGGAACGAGGTGATAATTCTAAAGATTCTTAATGAGATCCATGACCTTCAAAATATTAAGTATCACTCCACTACAAAGAGTAATTAATTCTCTCTACAACATGGAATGTAAGACAAAATTAGAGAGTAATGTTTTAAAACATCATCAATTTGAAAGTGTTATTTATCCGAGGTTAACACAATAGAGTGTCCATTTTACTAATGTTATAACATTCCGTTTATGTTTTTCTCTCTTACTATGCCTTAACAATGATGCAGTGAAAAGACTGTTAAGAGGTTAAGGAGGAATTTCCAAAATTGCTATTAGTGATTGGGCTCAGTGGTTTACACCTATAATATCAGAACTTTGAGAGGCCAAGGGAGGCAGATCGCTTGAGGTCAGGAGTACAAGACCAGCCTGGCCAATATGATAAAACCCTGTCTCTACTAAAAATATAGAAATCAGCCAGGCATGCTGGCGTGCCTGGAGTCCCAGCTACTCAGGAGGCTGAGGCAGGAGAATCGCTGGAACCCGGGAGGCAGAGGTTGCAGTGAGCCAAGATCGCACCACTGCACTCTAGCGTGGGCAACAAAGCAAGACTCCCTCAAAAAAGAAAACACACACACACACACACACACACACACACACACACACACACACACACACAATTGCTATTAGTCATATAATCTTAAGCAAAGCATTTACATTTTCCAGCCCTGAGATTCCTCTTCTGAAAAGTGACCATTTCTAAACATCTTTCAGCTTTAAAGTGCTTGACTCTGCTCATAATTTTTCTTCTAACAATCTACATAATCTTTTCCTTTTAATTAATTACCCAGAACTGTTTCCATATTTGGAATAGTTTATCTTCCACATATTTCTATTACATTGTTAAAAGGGCAATTAATACCAGAGCATCTCCCAAATTAAAGCATTTTGTGATTCATTACACTGGATACACACTTGTAAAACAGGAAAAATAGATCATAAATAAGCAGGTGAAGTTAAGCAGGATGGTAGTATAAAAACCTCTGAAAATATACTTCTGCATAACTGCAATGAGAAGACTAGTGAAAACTGCCAAAAGCAACTTTTTCAGAACTCTGGAAAATAACCAAAGACTTGAAAGAATTCCACGAGCATTTATTCAACAGAAACACTAAACCTAGCTAAGAGTGAGCTGTGTTATTTAAAACCCATGGGGCAATCCCTAACAAAATAATTTTTAAATGTTATAATAGAAATGATGGGGAATTAAAACAGCATATTAGAAAATATTTACAACAAAAGAAGGCAGTAATGGAGCAACAGAGACGCACACAAAAATATCAGAAGACACACAGAACACAAACAGCAAAACTGCAGATGTAAATTCTGCATTATCACTAACTACATTAAATGAAAATGGATTAAAGGTTCCAGTCGACAGGCAGAGACCAATGGAACCTTTTGAGTGTGCCACCTATTGCCCATCAGGCTTCGATGTACAATCAGACGATATAAAGCCATGAATGAACTTACAGTTTCCCAGGAAGAAATGTAGATCACAAACTTAGGTGTGCTTAGGACAGGATCCTGAGAAATGCCATTTAGATTTCACAGAGAAAGGGGATGTAGGATGAGGTCATGACAAAAACATCTTATTCAAAAGGTCTGGCTGTAAAACAAAGGTCAGAGATGGGATGGTAGCTAGATAGCTAAGTTGGGTCACTGGGGGTCAGGGGTGGTCTTTGCTGACTGGGTAGAGACATGTTTCAATGCCTACAGGAAGAAGGAACGGAGCTGTAGCTGAAAGCAGCGGGACTGGCGGGAGGGTTGATGGCTGAGAGTGAATGAACAGGTGGTAAAGGCAGAAAGGAGAAACACCCAGAAAGTTGGAATGAGCCACTGTCAAGAACGGGCCTTGTCAATGGGGACACTGCGGCTTACAGAGTGAACCCCACTGATTCACAGAGCTCCAGTCAGATGTTTGCGTGGCCTTCCCAGCTGGAGCTCTACAGCCAGGTATGAGAGAAGAGACGCTGAAGGGACAGATGTAGGTCTGCATGGCGGATCAAGCAGGAAAACAGGCAAAGGGAAGATAATAATAATTAGGAAGTGGACATACCTGCTAAGATTTTAAATGGGTGGATTTTGCTGGATGTAAATTTTGCTAAATAAAGCTGATTAAAAAAAAAAGCACAGACTGACAGAATGAATGAAAAATCATAATGCAATTATATGCTGTGTACAAGATACATACTTAGGGTTCAAAGACACAACTAGGTTGAGAGCATGACAACAGAAAAAGGTGCTAACAGTAACTAAAAGAGAGGGCATGGCTGAAGATGTTTTATAATGATAAAAGGGTCAATCCGCCAAGAAAACATAAATATATTTACATCTAACAGCAGAACTTCAAATATATGAATCAAAATATGACAGATTAGAAGGAAAAATAGATACAGTAACAGAAATAGTGACAAACTTCAGTACTCCACTTTCAATAATAGGTAGGACAACTAGGTAGAAGATGAACAAAAAAGGAAGATTTGAACAATGCTGCAGACCAACGAGAACAAAAATCTGTAGAACATTCCACTCAACAGGAGCAGAATGTAGACTTTTCTCAAGTGCATGCAGAATATTCTCAAGGATACCCAACATGTTAGGACATGTCACAAATGTGAATAAAACTTAAAAGGACGGAAATCACATAAAGTCTGTTCTCCAACTACAATGGAATCAAATAAGAAATCAATAACAGAAGGAAATGCAGAAAAATTATAAATATGTGGAAATTCATATTCATTAATAAATAATGAATCAGGCCAGATAAGGTGACTCACACCTGTAACCCCAGTGCTGTGGGAGGCTGAGGTGTGAGGATCACGTGAGACCAGGATGTCGAGACCAGCCTGGGCAGCACAGCAACAGATACAGCCTGTCTCTACAACCAAACTTAAAAATTACGCAGGTGTGGTGCTATGTGCCTGTATGCCTAGCTACTCGGGAGGCTGAGGCAGGAGAACTGCTTCAGCCCAGGAGTTCAAGGTTACAGTGATCATCATAGCGAACTATAATCATGTCACTGCACTCCAGCCTGGGTAACAAAGCAAGACCCTGTCTCTATAAAAAACAATAAAAATAAAAACTAAAAATAAATAAATAAGCAATGAATCAACGAAGGAATTAGAAAATAATTTTGAGATGTATGAAAACAGAATACAACATACCAAACCTCATGAAATACAGCAAAAATAGTACTTGGATGGAAACTTGTAGTTATAAGCACCTGTACTAAAAAAGAAGACCCTTAAATCAAGAATCTAACTTTCCACCTTAAATAAACTATAAAAAGGAGACAAAACTCAGCAGAACACAAGTGGAAGGAAGAAAACAATAAAAAATAGAAACCAATACATGAAATAAAGAACAGAAAAACAATTGAGAAAAATCATTAAAACCAAAAGCTGGTTATTTTAAAAGATCAAAATTGACAAACCTCTAAGCTAGAATGACCAAGGAAAAAAGAGAGAAGAGTTCAATTACTAAAATCAAGAACAAAGGAGGCTACATTACTATCAACATTACACAAATAAAAAGGACTATAAGGAAATCCTAAAAACAACTGCATGGCAACAAATTAGATAACCTACATAAAGTGGACAAATTCTGAAAAAGATACAAACTACCAAAACCAACTCGGAAAGAAATAGACAATCCAAATAATCCTGTAACAAGTAAAGAAACCGAATTAGTAATTTTTTAAAAATCAAAGTAAAGTCTAGTCCCAGAGGGATTCATGGGTGAATTCTATCAAACACTTAACGAAGAATAATAATTCTTCACAAACTCTGCCAAAAAACAGAAAAAAGAACGCTTTTTAACTCATTCTACTAAGGCCAGTATTACTCTGACACCAAAACAAAAATAACACAAGAAAAAAACCAAAACTATAAGCCAATACGTCCTTTTTTTTTTTTTTTTTGAGACGGAGTTTCACCCTCTCATCCAGGCTGGAGTGTAGTGGTGCAATCTTGGCTCACTGCAAGCTCTGCCTCCCGGGTTCAGGTGATTCTCCTGCCTCAGTGTCTTGAGTAGCTGGAATTATAGGCCTGCGCCATCATGCCTGGCTAATTTTTGTATCTTTTTTTTTTTTTTTTAAAGTAGAGACGGGGTTTTGTCATGTTGGCCAGGCTGGTCTCAAATGCCTAACCTCAAGTGATCCACCCACCTCAGCCTCCCAAAGTGCTGGGACTGCAGGTGTAAGCCACCACACCCACCCCAATACATCCTTTGTAAACTGAGATGCAGAACAAAGCTGTAACAAAACACTAGCAAATCAAATCCAGCAACACACAGGACTGCACATTCATGATCAAAGGTTATCTATTCTGGCCTCTGCCTGTGGTTGAGCAGATGAGCCTTTCAGGGCACTGGAAGGCCTGCAGAGCTCTCCCACTCAGTAGTCTGTGCTGTGAAGCAAGGCACTCCACGGTGAGTCATTCGCATGTGACAAACCATGAAGACAGCCTACCCACTAGACTGTAAAAGCACCTAAATGGTCTTATTACACTATTGTTAAGAGCAGAAATACTGGAAAAAAGAGCACATTATACTCCAATATTAGCAAATGATGGCTTCAAAATATAAGCACTAACTCTTCAAAAGCAAATACTGCCACTTTCAAAGAGAATTAGTAAGAAGGCTTCCAGGATGAAGAGCAATTAGGATGAGAAATCAGTTAAGGAAACCCCAGCTATTGTAAAAGACTAACCTTGCAAATGGAAGTACTTAACCACAGGAGTTTATTTCTCTTCCAGGTAAGAGTCCACTTGGTAATGGAAGAGACGGGCTCTATTCCACACATTCATTCAGGACGCTAGGCTGATGGAATCTTTGCCATCTCTAACAAGCAGTTTCCAAGACTGCCCTAGTCATGGCCTTCTAACCAGCAATGGGGAAGAGAAGAGCAGGTGCCTGCAGGAGAAGTTAGGGGCAGGGCTAGATGTGGCATACAGACTTTTGGCTATCCCTCTTTGGCCAGAGTTCAGTGACATGGCATCAGCTAAGTGGGCAGGAAAGGGAGTCTAGCTGTGTTTCCAAGAAGAAAGGGAAATGGCTTGGAAAAGGAGCCAGCAAGTCCCTGACACAGTTGGGAAAATACAAACTCACATGAAACAACACATAATAAAGTAAACATATCAAGTGTACAGAGGTCACTTGATTATTGGGTAGATCTGAACTCCTATTTATGGCAGAATTCATCTCACAGTGTAAATAAACATAAGTATAACTGGCAGAAAGAGAAAACATTTTTCTTCTTTCTCACGACAAAAATGTCCCTTTTAAAAGTGTGTTGTTTATAAACAGAGAAAAATTAAATCCACAACTCTGAAATCTGATTTAGTCCTTTCTACAGTTTTCACACTAGAAATAAAAAGACATATGCTGAGTTTCTAATAAAAATAATAGCATGCTTAGCTTCCTATAAAAACTACTGTTTATTTATTCAATAATGTCAGGAATGTAGGGCAGAAAGAAGCTCTAAATATTACTTGATATACCTCCTTCATTTCAGAGATGATGAAAACATGTGTCTACTTGACAAGGTCACATAACTAGAAAGTGTAGAAAAACGGTTGGAAATCAGGAAACCTGAGTTCGAGTCACTTTGGCCACACTAGGCTTCTTGCCAATGACTTCTTTTCCATCTTTGTATTTTTGAAACCTCAGGTCATATAAATAGCATTTTCTTTGCAAAGTCCACATCAACTTAATAGGCAAAATTATTTCTGCCTACATGGCCCCAAACATTTCTGAGTACAGTACCTATACAATTAGGATTACTGCTAACTGGCAAGGGATGCACTCCCACCAATAGACTATAAGCTCTGTGAAGGTTGCTCCCTTTTGTATCTTAAGCAACAATTAGTGCCTGAACCATATTAATAATAAATGGCAAATAAGTATTCGCTGAATTGATGAATAACATTGCAAATGCAAAATAGCCATTAAATTTTAAGTAACATCATCATTTAATTAGATGTCAGTATGAATTTGAATGAAAACACTCAATGGATACATAGGTCCTGACAGGATTATTTTTAAACAAACATATTACACAGCAAACATCCTTTTAAATATTGACAACTAAATATAATGTACGTATTAATGAATTCAAAATATTATCAAAAAATTTTACAGGATTTTTACTTTTATCTTTTAAAATGAAAATTACACTACCAAAATACTAAATCATCAGCAATGTAATTGGAGTACATGTATTTTCTTTATAAAGTAGCTTCATATGAAAATGTGGACTCTTTTTTCAGAGGTTTCATATGTTTACATTCAAAGTAAAATGCCATTTCTACAGAATATTCCTCATTGCTGCAGCATACTAAAAATGTAAGGAAAATAGTTTTTGCTTGTGTAGATATTTGCAAATTTGTTTTTGCAATAATAATATACAGATAGATACTAATTTTCTTAAATGTAAAAATACCTGCTTTTTCTGAAGTCCTAAGAAACACCATGTCCGATGGAATTCTTTGATTCTGTAAAGAGCATTATAAAAGATTAATTATCTATATGCAGACTTAAAAGTTAACACAATTCTATTCCAAAGAAGAAACACCTATGAAAACAACTTAAATAATATAATTCAAACTTTGCTGAACTAACACTTACGATTTGTATATTAAAAAACCTGATATTTTAATACACATTTTAGTTGAAATGCTAAGATTTTTTTCCCATTAATGAGCCATATAATGGCATGTAGTGGTGACTTTAAAAATGTTTCAGGTGAGCCAGTCATGGTGGCTTACGTCTATAATCCCGGCACCTTGGAAGGCCAACATGGGAGGATCACTTGAGCCCAGGAGTTTGAGACCATCCTGGGCAACATGGCAAAACTCCACCTTTACAAAAAGTTTAAAAAGCAGCCAGTGTGGTGGCATGCCTGTGGTCTCAGCTACTTGGGAGGCTGAGGGTTGAGGACAGCTTGAGCCAGGAAGGTCAAGGCTGCAATGAGCCATGTTCATGCCACTGCATTTCAGCCTGGGCAGTAGAGCAAGGCTGCAAAAACAAAAAAAAAAAAGCTTTATGTCTGAAAAGACATTAAATATTGCCATTTGTGTGGCCTCTGTTCGTTGGTACATGTAACCCAGCAGGTATTACCTTATAAAAAATTGTGTCCTCCCTATTAGACTAAATGGCCCTGGAAAGTGAGGACTGTGGTCCTCCAACGCCCAACACAAAACAGAGCACGTCATACACAAAACACTGAACAGATGTGAAAGAAGAAATCCATGACTAAACAAGCAAGCAAGCAAGCAAAAACTTTCACGACAAAAAAACGCAAAGATGATACATTATGGCATAGAAAACCTTTTACAAGTCACTATTCATTTAATCATTATCATTAATAGTTCTACCAATTAGGAAAGCTGTATCAGCCTAAAGAAAAAATATATAACTGTAATAAGAATACTTAACATAATGTCATAAATTACATGATTTTTGAGACCTAAGTAAAGACTTATCTACCCATGCAAATAAATGGATTGTCAGTCAACACATAAAACAAATGTTAAAGCTGAAAAACACTATGGTATTGGATAAAGCTATTTCTTTCTAACACTAGGAAAAAAAACTAACACTAGGATGAAACCAGTCAAAGATGTGCAAGAACTCTACACTAAAAACTATAAAATATTGTTGAGAGAAATTAAATGTCAGGATTAACTCTACAACCGAATAAAACTAGATTGAACTAAGTAGTTAAGAAAAGATGTGATTACAAGAAGAATAGACGATTATACCAGTGCAAAACTAGACGTCCAAAAATAGGTCCACATATACATGGACACTATTTATGAGAAAGATGAAACCGCCAATCAATGAGGAAATAATGGTGTTTTCAATCAATAGCGCTGAGAAAACTGAGCATCATCAGGGGATGACAGGAGACGATACCTGACCTCGACCTCAATGTGAACACAAAAATCTACTAGAATTACAGTTCTAAATGTGAAAGCCAAAACAATAAAATGCCTAAAAGAAAAAAAAAGTTCTTTCCCCACTGAATTGTCATCATTCAGCAAACATTACAAGAATATTTTCATGACTTTTTGGTAGGTAAGGATCCTTAATAAAGACCATCATCAACAAAAATTGTCTTAAAGAACTAACTTCAAATGAAAAGATTAATAAAGCAGTTTTCACTAAATTTAAGAATTTATGTTCAACACAGCCTGCCAGGAAAGAAAAGGTATCTGCAACGCATATATAACTAACAAAGGACTCCAATCCAGAATACAAACAGCCCCACAAACTGATAAAGAAGGAATAACTCAGAAGCGAAATGCCAAGAGATTTTAGCAGGCTCGTCACATAAAAGAAAGACGCACAAAATCCTATGAAAAAGTACTGATTCTTATTAGAACTCAAAAAAAGATGAATTCAAATCACTTCTACATACGTATCAGAAACGCTTACTTTAAAAGGCTGAAAATGTACGTGCTGGCAAACATGCCAAGGCACTGCTGACTGGAGTATAATTTGACACACCACTTTGCAACACCATAGGCAGGGTCTACCATAGCGGAGCTGCATGCCCCAAAACACAGCAGCGCCACTCCTAGGCACGCCTGCAACAGCAATATGTGGATGTGTGCACCAAGAAACATAGCCAAATATGACACAAAAGTATCATTCATGACAGGCAAAACTTAGATGGAACCTAAAAACCCATCAACAGGGAAACAGATAAAAGCCACACTATATAACACCAAAATGGGTGGGTACCAACTACACACAACAACATGGATGTATCTCATAAAAAACATGAGGCCAAAAAATCACCTGCCCTAACACACTCCCACCTTGATACATTTTTTAGGCACTCTTGCCAAAAATCAATTAACCATAAATTTCAGACTTTACTTCTGGACCCTCAATGCTAGTTCCACAGTCTTGATTACTGTAAATCTGAATTTAAGTTTTGAAATAGTGAAATGTGAGTATTCAAAATTTGTCCATCTTTTTCAAAATTGTTTTGGCTACTCTGAGTCGCTTCAATGTCCATATGAATTTTAGAATCAGCTTGTCAATTTCTGCAAAGACGTCAACTGGGATTTTGAGAGGGATAACATGAAATCTATAGATCAATTTATGGAACACCGCCTTCTGAACAACATATACTTCTAACCATGAGCATGGGCTGTCTTTACATTTACTTTGGTCTGTTTAATATGTTTCAACAATGATCATGGCTCACAGCAGTCTTGAATTCCCGGGCCCACACAATCCCCCTGCCTCAGTCTCCCAAGCAGCTAGGACAGCAGATGTGTGCCACTGCACCTGGCTAATTCTTTAAATTTTGGTCTATGTTGTCCAGGCTGGTCTCAAATTCCTAGCCTTATGTGATCCTCTCGCCTTGGCCTCCAAAAGTGCATCATGCCCGGCCCTTTAAAGTATTTTTTTTTTAATTTCATATGCAGACTCTTTTGTCCTTATTCCGTCTTATTTTCTATGGAGCACTCATAAACAAACTAGATAATTTCAATAATTATTGGATACTTTTTGTTTCTTTTTCCTTCCCCCAAGACGAGGGACACCACAAAAGCAAGGAGGCCTGTGTTCTCCTGACACTGCATGCCACGGTGTGAATGCACAGCTACTTCTCTGACTAGTCACCCACCTGGGATATACGGACTTTCTGGAATTGAGCTACTATGAATAATGTAAATAAAGACATTCCTGCACAGGTTTTTTTGTGTCAGCTTAAATTAACATTTCTCCGTGATAAAGGTCCAGGAGTGCAACTGCCGGGTAGTATGACAGTTACATAGGTTTTTTTTTTAAGAAACTATGCAGCGATTTCCCAGAATAAGTATATTATTTGTATTTCCACAAGCAATATACAAGTGATCCACTCCTTCACATTGTTCCCGACATTTGGTTTTGTCACCATGTTTTCATTTTAGCTGTTCTGATGGATGCATACTGGTATTTCACTGTTTTAATTTGCATTTCCTGATGACTAATGATGGTGAATTTCCGTTCATGTGTTTATCTTTATTTTTGAGATAGAATCTTACTCTGTCGCCAGCCTGGAGTACAGTGGTGAGATCTCGACTCACTGCAACCTCCGCCTCCCAGGTTCAAGGAATTCTCCTGCCTCAGCTTCCCAAGTAGCTAGGGCTACAGGTGCATGCCACGACACCCAGCTAATTTTTGTATTTTTAGTAAAGATGAGGTTTCACCATGTTGGCAAGGATGGTCTCAATCTCTTGACCTTATGATCTGCCAGCCTTGGCCTCCCAAAGTGCTGAGGTTACAGGTGTGAGTCACCACGCCCGGCCCAAGTGTTTATTTTCTATCTGTAAATCTTTGTCAAAATGTCTCTTGAAATCTTTTGCCCATTTTCTAATTACATTTTTTTTTACTATTGTTTTAGGAGATTTTTATATTCCAGATAGATATCTTTGTCGAATATATGGTTTACAAATATTTTCTCCCAATCTGTATCTTGTTTTTCATTGTATTCGCATGGGTTTTCACAAAGCACACATTTGAAATTTTAACCATATGCAATTTATCAATTTTTTTTTACACATTGCTCTTTCGGTATCAGGTCTAAGAAATATTTTCCTATCCCTAGATTCTAAATATTTTGTTTTTCTCCTAAAAGTTTTACAAGTTAACAATTTACATTAAGTCCATGGTCTTTTTTTTTTTAAACCTCTGGATGCCCAGCCCCATTTGAAAAGGCTGCCTTTTCTCCACTTACTTGTTTTTGCACCTTTGTCTAATTCTGGTTTCTCTATAATGTTTTGTTAACCTTTGCTTCTTCCTTCTTCCACACTATGTTAATTAATGTAACTATTCAACATGCCTTAACATCAAGCAGGGTGACTCTTCCCACTTTAATTTCCTTGTCAAAGTTGGTTTAGCTATTCTACAGCCTGTGCCTTTCTGAATTAGTTTTAGAGTAAGATTATCTATGTCTTCAAAAATAAGAAAAAAAACCTTGCTGAGATTTTGATAGGAATGGTATTAAGTATACAGAACAATTTTGGGAAAACTGGAATGTAGAATGTTCCAATCCAAAGAGACAGTGGGTCTGTTTACTTATGTTTCCTTAGATTAGTTTTATCAACACATTGTAAGTTTCAGCATATATTTCATTTTCACAGGAATGACTGCAAGAGTACTGCATTTTTAATTTCTGTGTCCATATGTTCATTATTATATAAAAATGAGGTTCATATTTGTACATCGATCTTATAACTTGACACCATGTTGAACTCTCTAGTTCCAGATTTTCTCTAGATCCTTTGGGATTTTCAACATGTATGTATATGTGTATGTTACACAGTTATGTCATCTGCAAATTGAGACTTTTTATTTCTTTTCTAATCTGTATGTCTTTTCTTTTCTTTTCTTGCCTTACATACTAGAACTGCCAATTGAATAAGAGTAGTAACAGCAAACATCTTTGTCTTGTCCCCAATCTCAGAGTGGAGGCATTCAGTCTTACACTATTAAGTATGATGTTGGCTACAGGCTTTCTGTCAATTTTTTTTAAACAAGATATGGTTATTACCTCTCTAATCCAACCTGCTCAGAGTTTTTATCATGAATGAGTGTTAGGTTAAGTCAAATGGTCTTTCTGCAACAACTGATTGTGTGATTTTTCTTTAGTCTGTTGATAGGGTAGATTACACTGCTTGATTTTAGAATGCTGAGCCACACTTATATACCTGGAATAACCTGTACTGGGTTGTGATGTATTACTTATCTTTGTGTACTGCTGTTATCAATGTGCAAGATTTTAAAAAGATTTTTGTGTCTATATTCATGACGGGTATCGGGCTGTAGGTTTCTTTTATTGTACTGCCTTTTTTCTGGTGTTGAGATAAAGATACTCCTGACCTCATAAAATGAGTTGGGTAGTGTACCATTCTCAATTATTTTCTGAAAACAACTGTGTGAAGTTGATGCTAAGTCTTCTCTAATTTTAATGAATTCTCCAGTGAAAATATCTGGACCTAGATATTTCCTTCTTAGAGCTTTTAAATTACTAATTCAGCTTCTTTACTGGCTATAGGACTATTCATCTTCTCTATTTCATTTTGATTGAATTCTTATACTTTATGGTTTCAGAAGAATTTGTCCATTTCTTCTATTTATGAGCATCAAGGTGTTTGCAGATTTTGTGACTGTCTTTTTAATGGCTACAGGATCTATAGTGAAAGCCCCTATTTCATTACTGATACTGGTGATTTGTGACATCACTCTTTTTATTTTGATCAGTCTTGCTTGCAAGAGGTTTATCAATTTTATTAACTTATCTAGAAGAACCAGCTTTTGTATTCACTGATTTTCTAGCTTGTCTTCTTATTTTCCATTTTATTGACTTCTACTTGTGTCTTTACTACTCCCTTCCTTCTGCTTGCCTTGGTTTAACTTTGCTGTTTTCTCCTAGATTCTTGCAGTAGGGATTTGGATTACTGATCTGAGACCTCTGCTTGTTTCCACATAGCAGTTTCATGCTATACAGTTCCTCTCAGCACTGCCCTATATACATCCCACTTGTCCCAGAATGCTGACTTTTCACTTTTATTCAGCTGTATGTATTGTTTCCTTGAGACTTACTATTTATCTTATAAATTAATTCAAAGTGTGCTGTTTACTTTCCACGTTTTAGAGTTTTCCTGTTGCCTTTGTTACTGATTTTTAACAATTCTATTATAGTGAGAGAACATACTCTGTATGATTTCAATTCTTTTCCATTTGTGAGGTTTATTTTATGGTACAGAATATGGCTTATCTTGGTGAATGTACTACAGACACTTGAAATCAACGTGTACTCTCCTATCGACAGGTACAATGGTCTGTGCATCCTAAGCAACTCCTGCTGGTTGGTCCTGTGCACATCTTCCACATCACTGCTGAGCATCTGTCCACTACTTCTCTCCAACGCCTGGAGGGTGGTGCCAAAGTACCCACTTATAACTGGACTTGTCAACTTTGTTCGGTGCTGACAGTTTCTGATTCATGAATTTCATGGATCTGTTGTTTGGTGAGTACCAGTTTGGAATCATTGTATCTTCCTGATGGATTGATCTATTATTGTTATATAATGCCTCTTTTTGTCTCTAGTAATTTTCTTTCCTCTAAAGTATACTTTGTTGGACATTAATATAGTTCCCACTACTTTTGCTTGATTTTACATGCCACATATTTTTCTACCCTTTTACTTTCATCCTATCTATGTCACTGAATTTGAAGGGACTTTCATGTAAACAACACAGAGATGGGTCTTGCTTTTTTGTTTTTTATCCATTCTGTCTCTTGATTGCTGTATTTAGACCATTAGAATGTATGTCTGCATTTTATTATTTGTTTTCAGTTGGTCTCCTCTGATGTTTATTCCTGGGTTTCCAGTTTCTTCCTTCTTGTGTGTGACCTGAGCCCTTTTCAGGATTCCACCTTAGTTTACCCACACCGTCACGGAAGCAGGCAGATGGGAGCACTTTAGAACGAACTCCCTTAACACAGACACAGGTGTCCTGTGCACAGCCCTTATGCAGCTGGGGATGAGGCAGACAAGAGCACCCTGAATGCACTCGCCCTACATGCAGACTGCACCTTCAGTCACACTCCACACCACCAGCAGCCCTGATGATTTCCACCTCGGACCACTGATGTTTATCTTACAGCTTCTTCCTATATTGACCTAAACTTTTCCTAAAAGAGTAATGCTCTTTTACTTCTATTCACTTTTCCCTCTTCAATCTTTTAACCATATGAAATGTATCCAGTAATTATGTGTAATATAACTACAGCTGGCCCTCTGTATCCATGGGTTCCATAGATGGGAATTCAACCAAGAATTGAGAGACAATATTCAGGGAAAAAAACAAAAATAAAAAACAATAAAACAATAAAACACACAAAAAATACAGTATAACTATTCAGATAGCATTTCCATTGTATTAAGTACTATAAATAATCTAAAGATGATTTAGAGCAGAGGTCCCTAACCCCAGGCCTTTTAAGAATGGGGCTCCACAGCAGGAGGTGAGTGGAGGGCAATGCTCCTGTTGGATCAGCAACAGCATTAGACTCTCACAAGAGCAAGAACCCTATTGTGAACTGCACATGCAAGGGACCTAGGTTGCATGCTCCTTATGAGAATCTAATGCCTGATGATCTGAGGTAGAATAGTTTCATTCCAAAACCAAGCCCACACAACCCTGGTCCATGGAAAAAACTGTCTGCCATAAAACTGGCTCCTGGTGCTGAAAAGGTTGGGGACCACTGATTTAAAGTATACAGAAGGTTTATTTATGCATAGACTATGGAATGTTATATAAGAAATTTGAGCATCAGTGGATGTTGGTATTCTTGGCGGGGTCCTGGAACTACTGTCTCAAGGATACTAAGGGATGATTATCTCTGAAGAAGGAAGTTCTGAAAACTGAAGCACAGTATTATAAGTACGTTCTAATAAAATTCTGTGATGACATAAAATAATCTTGATAATACAACATTAAGCAGTTAACATTTCTTTTTTCAGAAAAAAATCAGTTTGCCTGCACACACTGAAATATACTTTAGCAAAACAGAATATACAAAAATCTAGATTTTTCTTCACATACACCAAATCTTACACAGGATATTATAATTTAAAATACATGTCTCAAACAATTTCTTTCAAATTCAGAAGTTACTTGCAATCAGGCTAAACACTGATAACTAATAAATATAGGTCTAAAATATATTAAAAATTCATCAACCTTTTCCACTATGATGAGGTCTCCAACTTGTATGTCTGAACTCTTAACTTGCACTTTACCTAAAAAAAAAGAAGTACAATCAACTCAAGGCAACAATAGCACACCCAATTCAACTTTCAATTAAAATATGACTTTAGAAATAAGCTTCAGAAAAAATACTTCAGAAATTTCCCTATACTTATACTTTTAGACAGTCACTAATAATTAACTTCTCTTAGTAAACTTCCAAACACAAATAATTATTTATCTCCCAATAAAAACATAGAGGGAGAATTTCTTCATAGCAATTTAAAAGGAGATTACACTTGGAAGGTTATTCCCATGTTTTGTAATTGTTTCAGTTCCAAGTCAACAATGATCAGAAATATTACTAAATAATTTGAGCAATGAAACTTAACACAGAGATGTAAAAATGCTTAAGTTAATATCATAAATGGCATTAATTAGCATATAACTGACCAAAAAGAAAGCAAATTATATATAAAATCACCCTCTCTTAACAGTTTTACCAACACAGGAGAGGACTGAAAAAGTTCTATCTAAAGCTTTATTACTAAAAGTGATTTCTCTATGTGAATAAATTCTTACCTACAAAATATCTAATGTAGAAAAGTCACTAATAAAGTTTCACATATACTTAAATATCTATAAAATATCATGTATAATATGACGGAGAGTAGACGAACGTTACATACATAATTTGAGACATACTTAGGTAACAGAACAGGCAAATTCATTCCCTCCCTTCCTCCCATTCTCTCTGTCTCTGCCCCTCATTCTTCCCATGCCTCCCCACCAATGCCTTCCTTCACTTCCTCACTCTCTCCCTGTCTCACTCTCTTTTAAGACTAGCAATGGCCTTGTGTGTTTATTTTTACATTTTCGTAATTACTCTCCTAACATGGGAAAATGATCCTTCATTTTACATTCTGTTTATGCTGACAGCTAACAGGCCACAGTTCAGTTCACATTATCAAAAACTAACATCACACTCATTACACTGACTTTTAGACCCATATCCAACTTACTAAAAGATCTTATTTCCCAAATACCTCTTAAAGCAGCTGTATTTCAGTAGTATTACACTGCTCTGAAAGATCTGCTTTGGAGATATTAAAACTTTTATATGCATTATATATTTTTTTACATTCCTCAATTATACAAGCCAGTAAGGGCTGAAGCTATTTTTATTTATATTATAAAATAGCAATGCTCTTTAGAATTATGTGTGAAACAAATATTAACATAGCTTTAAAATCAATTAAGTGTATGCCTACACACAACCAGAAAACAGACTCACAAAACAATGTCAACTTGAATTCCTATGAACATGGCCACTCAGGCCTTAGGCCTCCACCCACACTGCTATGCTTTTCACAGCAAAGCACTTGGCAGCAGAGACGCCCACTGACCGAGAGTTCCTACTTCATCACCTAATTTCACTCTCTCTCCTAGCCATCCGATCCACCGTTCTTTCCTTGTTTTTTTTTTTTCCACATTCTCTGTAATCAACACATTTTAAAAGGAGAGAAAAAGAAATACTATAGACATAAGACACAATAAATAATTTTAAAACATTTTGAAACAGAAAACACATCCTTTTTGATTCTGTAACTAAGATCTAACATTTCTGAGAAATTTATTATTCTGTAGCATGGTAAGAGACATAACATATTGAATAGCCTTTAATTTTCAGCCATTACATAGTGATTGTGATTCATTTCTGTGGAAATTACCTTCAATCACATGTTTATGGAAAAAAGTTTATGATAAAATATAGCATAAAAAGTTCTCAAAAACGTTACTATTACACTATGAACAAAGTATTAGAAAGCTAAACAGAGTACAGTGACAAAATAGTACGACCATCTGCCTTATACAGCTGCTGAAAATACACATATCTAAATTCTGAAGAATTGAGGAAATTGTTACTGGGTCCTAGCTTCTTGAATAACTTATTTGCTGTCCTCTTTGCCAAAGAACATTTAGGGCACTGAGAGAAGACAGGGCAGAGAAGTTGCCACTTTCACACACCTGTCCACCAGTGAAGGCCAGCACCAACTGCCTTTTTCTGCCACATTCTAATAGCCCACACTTACATTAAGGGTTTGATTTCTGGCCAATGTTTTGTTAAATGAGGTGACAACTGATCGTAGCAGTATACTAATACCAGATTTGAGAGAGACTGGTAACAACAAAAAAATCCCTCAATTTTAAGAGACACTGTGCACATATAAAACACACAACTGTCACCTGGCCTCAATAACCCTACAGAGCAATCAACAACACAAAGATTTTATGAAACAGACAAAGTTTAATAATCTCAGAGTTGCACTTGATAGAGAAGAAAGCTCTAAATGCAGTAGCAAAGACATTTCAATATAAATGCTAGTATTTAAATCTAATGACATATTTTTTTCTTAAAACTCTCCCTATTCAATTTACTATCAAGTGCACACTCAGTAAGTCACGTATTCTTGGCTTGTTTTTTAGTGAACTAATTGATAGTGACTATCACCATGTGTACTAGTCCATTCTCACACTGCTAAAAAGACAGACCCGAGACTAGGTAATTTATAAAGGAAAGAGGTTTAATTGACTCACAGGTCAGCATGGCTGGGGAAGCCTCAGAAAACTTACAAACAATAATGGCAAAGCGGAAGTGAACACATCCTTCTTCATGTGGTGGCAGCAAGGAGAAGTGCAGACCAAAGGGGGAAAAGCCCCTTTTGAAACCATCAGATCTCATGAGAACTCAATCACTATCAAGTGAACAGCATGGGGATAACCGCCCACATGATCCAATTACTTCCCACTGGGTCCATCCCACAACACGTGTGGATTATGGGAACTACAAGTCAAGATGAGATTTGGGTGGGGACACAGCCGAACCATATCAACAGGTAAGGTAACAACAGTACTTTCTTCTCTCTAAACTATTTCGATTAAATATTTCCACCAAATCTTTATAGCAATAAATGTTCCCTTCCATTATTCTTCAGAAACCTAATAGCATAGGTGTTTTTTTCCTCGTAGAGGAAAAGCATTCATCTCACACGTTCCCATGAACAAGTCCTATGGGCTCCTCTGAGAAAGATCCAAATGCATCTCAAATAACTACCTATTCTTACACCAATGATTCTTAAACATATAACCTTCCTACCAACCCCACTACCAGTCATTAATTTCTGCCTGGGTAAAGAGAATATAATAATTTCCTTAATTCCAAAAGAATGAGTTGAAAAAATAAGGACAGTGTTTCCCTCTGAAAAAATTCCATTTGATAATTATTTAGAAGAAGATAATCACATCTGTATAAAAAAAAAAAAAACAAGTAAGTTCCTCAACAATGACCCTAGGTTAACCGCCAGGCTTTACCAACTGGCTCCTCCATCTCTCTTGGCCCCTGCTCTACCTCACCGGAAGCCTCGTCCCTCCACTGTACGGTGCCTTCTACTTATTTTCAGAAGCACCCAGCACTTGCTCCCTTTGACTGAAATCCCTCCCTTCCCAGACCTACTTACACAGCAAATCTAACCTCTGTGAACCTTTTAATAACCCACATAAACACCAGTAATATTTTATATACACCTGTAAAGAAAGTGCTTAAAATGCTATCAATATTGAAACATCTGAGTATCTACTAAATTTCAGATCCTATGATAGGTTTAAAGTGTAAGTGAAATACACTTTTATGACATTTAGTTTCTTCTTTCCAAATGCATATTCCAAAATGTATCCATGTTAAAGTGAATTCATGGAGACAGAGAGCAGAAGGATGATTACCAGAGGCTGGGAAGCTTAGTGGGATTGTGGGGGGAAGCGGGGATGGTTGATGGGTACCACCATAACGCAAGGAGAGAATCATGCGTTTGCAGTGACGCTGCTGTAAACCATCCACTGTGCTGCCATTGTGTCAAAGTCTAGCACACACGATTATGTACATTACATAGACTTGATAATGATAATAAATGACCTCATTACTGGTTTGTGGATTTACTATTTATTAATTTACGTAAAAGAATTTACAACCATTCTAGTCCTAAGTAGTTAAAATGAGTCAATGTCATAATGGATTAAAGCACATAACCATGTAAGACCTAGTAAACACAAATACTAGCAACTAAGGATAAAAGTGTACTTATATCCAAACACACAAGGTATAAGAGTGGGAGATAATTAAGTAACTTTTATTATTAATTTCTGTCACCCAGTCTGGAGTACAGAGGTGCAATCACAGCAGCCTCTACCTCCCTGGCTCAAGTGATCCTCCTTCCTCAGCCTCCTATGCAGATGGGACTACAGGTATGCACCACTGCACCCGGCTAATTTTTGTATTTTTTGTAGAGATGAGCTTTCACTGAGTTCCCAGACTGGACTCAAATTCCTGAGCTCAAGCAATCTGCCCACCTCAGCCTTCCAAAATGCAATGAATACAGGCATGAGCCACCACAGCCAGCCAATACTGTTTTTTTTTTTTAAATAAATGCAAGGACAATAATGAACAGAAGGTTCTAATACTTCTAGTAATTGATCATTAAATCTTAATATCCATCCATTAAAGTGAAATAAAGTATAACTTACTTTTCTATAAACAAATTTAGTTGAGATGATGGTTTATCACCTCACATTTAAACTAAATAAATATGCTGATCAAAGTAAACAAAACTTAGGTCTCTAAGATTTTCAACTGCAAAAGCATGTAGACTCACTGCCAAATTACTCACAGCCACGTGTCTCTGTAGAGATTGAGGGATATCATTTAAGTAAGTAAATGAGATGTGCCAAAGCCCTAAGTAGGTACTCAATAAACATTTTGTGACAAAGTGGCTGAGTGAACAAACTAGGATTCCTCTCCATTCTGCTTGCAAAAGTGCTCTGAAATGTTAAGTCAAAAACACTGAGGTCCAGGCCAGAGTCTTCTCATGTAAAACTGTGTCACTTGAGTATAGCAGTTTCTTTGCAGGTCACGACATCCACCTATTTCATATAAACATTCCTAGAAATAATCCCATGAAACTGAGTTGAACAAAATTACTGTTATCTTCTAGCTAATTAATTCCATGACTTCTTACCTAATAAAAAGTAATCGTAAAAATTGTAGTTTAACAAAAAGTTACAATTTATCTTATGATGTAGATGACATTACTATTCTAGGCTATAAAACAGTCCACAGAAGCAAATTCGAATGGATGAAATCCTAAAATATATTAAGGCACTGAGAACACACTTCAAGAAAGAAGTACAGCAAAACCACACAAAATCTGAAGGCAGTACTTCACCCATTTCCTCAACACCTACTACATTCCAGTTCCTACTGAAGGCACCTGTGCTACACCAGTGACAATGGCACACATTTAATGGGCGTATAGCATGCTGGAAGGTAGCAGGTGCTTTGGAAAAATAATGAGGGCAGAGCAAAGGACCCAGGATGCTGGCAGAGGGCAGAGGTGTGAATTCGTGGCTGTAAGCAGGGTTAGGAGAGGACTCCTAGAAAAGGCGGCACTGGAGCCGGGAGTCAGGACGCAGTGGGGAGGCCACGACCAGGCATCTAAGGCAGAGCATGCAGGCCAAAGTAAGGGCCAGGGCAGAGCCCCTGAAAGAGAACACGCCTGGATGCTGAGAAAAAGTGAGTGTCCAGAGAGGAGGTCAGTGACAGAGGGACATTCAAAAGGAACAGAGAATGCCCACGTTCACAAAGTGCCCTTTCTGCCAGACTGGAGAAGCCCATGACCCACAGAGCAGGTCTGGCCTCACGCTGGGAAATAACCAACCCCATGAAGCAAGCCCCAGATCTGTCCAATGATGCAGCTGCAAAAGCCATCCAAGTCGCTGAACAGAACCCCAAAACAGTACTCCACAATATTTGCAGGAATATAAAAATATCTACCACCCAAAAAGGTAAAATTCACAATGTCTGACATCCAATAAAAAATTAACAGGCATGTAAAGAAGCAAGACCCATATAAGGAGAAAAACCATCCAATCAAAACTGACCCACAACTGACACAAATGTCACAATTAGCAGACATGGACATGAAAATACCTATGAAAACTGTATTCCAATGATCAGAAAGTTAGAGACATGAAGGCTACAAAAAAGATCCAAATCAAACTTCCAGACACAGAAACAACAATGCTTGAGATAAAAAATACAACAAATGAAATTCACAGTATGATATGGTTTGGCTGTGTCTCCACCCAACTCTCATCTTGAATTATAGTTCCGACACTTCCCACATGTCACGAAAAGGACCCGGTGGGAGGTAAACGAATCATGGGGGCGGTTACCCTCATGCTGCTGTCATGATAGTGTGTTCTTAGGGTTTTAGAAGGGGCTTTTCCCCTTTCTGCTCAGCACTTTTCCTTGCTGCCGCCATGTGAACAAGGGCATGTTTGCTTCCCTCTCCGCCATGGTTGTTAAGTTTCCTGAGGCCTCCCAGCCATGCTGAACTGTGAGTCAATGAAACCTCTTTCCTTCTAAATTATCCAGTCTCCAGTCTTTCTTTCTTAGCAGCGTAAGAACAGACTAACAGATGGTAGAATAGGCATTCTGGAAGGAAAGAAGAGTGAATCAAGACACAGCAAAGAACTGTACAAACGAAAACAGAAAAAAAGAATTTAAAAGAAAAATTTGAAAACATCAATGAGTTTTGTGACAACCTCAAACAGTTGGTATAACTGGAAACCTTGACACTGGAGAGAGAAGAAAAAATATTTGAAGAAATAAAGGCTAAACACTTTCCATATTTAATCAAAATTAGAACCCACAGATTCAAAAAGTTACATGAACCCAAAGCATAAAAAAATAAAGAAAATTACACCTATGCACATCATAATCAAATTGCGCAAAACCAGTAATAAAAAGAAAATCTTAGGCCGGGCGCAGTGGCTCCTGTAATCCCAGCACTTTGGGAGGCCAAGGTGGGCAGATCACAAAGTCAGGAGTTCGAGACCAGCCTGGCCAAGATGGTGAAACCCTGTCTCTACTGAAAACACAAAAAAATTAGCCGGGCGTGGTGGTATGCACCTGTAGTCCCAGCTACTCGGGAGGCTGAGGCAGAAGAATCGCCTAAACCCAGGAGGCGGAGCTTGCAGTGAGCTGAGATCGTGCCACAGCACTCCATCCTCGGCAAAAGAGTGAGACTCTGTCTCAAAGAAAAAAACAAAACAAGAAAATCTTAAAAGCCGAGATAAAAGACAACTAACCTCCAAAAAACAGCAAATACTGCTGAAAAAAAAATTTTTAAGGGAAAAATGTATCTCACACGCAGGTCAAAAGATTCAATATTATTAAAATGTCAGTTCTCTGTCAAATGGGTTTACAAATTCAATGCAATCCCATTCAAAACTGCAGAAGGCTTTTTTGTACAAATTGGTAAGCTGATTATAAAAGTTATAGGGAAACACAAAGGGGCTACGACCAAAACAACTCTGAAAATGAACAACAAAGGTGGAGGGCTCGATTTCAAAAATTATTATAAAGCAACAGTAACCAAAAGAGCATGATGTTTACAGACAGACAAACAGATCAATGCAGCAGACACAGAAAAGGGTCCAGAGATAAACTCACGTGAAAAGATTTTAAAGGCAATGGAGTAGGAGAAGGATCAGTTTTTCAAAAAACAGTACTGGTAACAACTGAATGTCCATATGCAAAAAACACACCCATACTCTGCACAATAGACAAAAACAGACTCAAAATGGATAAGTGCAATTCCTAAAACTAAAAAACCTCTAGAAAAAAGCAGGAGAAACAGAGCAGAAACATTTGTAAACGTGGGTTAGGTAAAGAGTTCTCAGAACAATAAAAACACAATCATAAATAAAATTGGCCAACTGGACTTCTTCAAACAGAAAATCAAAGGGGCTAGGAACAGTGGGAAGAAAGAGGTTGGAAAATAACTGGAGTCCAGGCATGAAAGAGACTGAGCTGGAGAGAGGGCCTAACTGCAGGTGGGTTGGCAATAAGGTTACAGGAGCCAAAACTAAGGCCAGCAAAGAGTCTGTTTAGGACGTGGGCCCTCAGAAAAGAGCCACATTTTAATGAGAGCAAGAAGGCACATTCAGGGAGGAGTCCGTAGATACAAAAGCTTTAGGTTGTGAAGGAAAAAAAGAAAGTGAATTCTGCAGGCACAGTGAAAAAAAGACCAAGGGTAAGAATGAAGATACACAGTATCCATGGCTATTAAAATGCATAATCTGAAGGATGGAGACTTGGAGTCTGGGGCTTTTCATGTTAAGTAACATAAAACAAACATAGAATTCATCTTGAGGTTAGTCCTGGTGCATATAAGGCCCATACCTTGCTCAGGCTGAGAGGCACAGGATCAGGGGAGCCAGCTCATATTCTGAGTCCTTGGATTCCAACTCAATCCCTGTTGAAGGAGGGTAGGGACACATGCCAACTCCTGTGCTCAGGGCTTTTCCCTGACTGCTGATGAAACCAAGGAAGTCTGAGGAAGTTACCCAGGGTTTGCTTACTCAGAGCATGCAGCCCCCTCTGCCCTAATACATGCTGGTGATGAAAGTAGGAGCAAAACTGACAAAGCCTCTTCCTTCTTGGATTTCACATTCTAGTGAGATTCAGTAAGGGAGAGTGAAATAAATATATCAACAAATAAACTGTATAAATTACAGATGAGGAAAATTTTTTTTAAAGAAATACTACAGTCTGGGGGGATGACTAGAAAGCATCTTGCAGAAAGCACCTTCCTTAGCAATGAGCAACACACTTTCATATGCCCACATTAAACACAATCACTCCATTCTTTTTCTTAATTCTATAGCAAAAAAGTGAATTAGCTTTAGAAATACTGAAATAATGAAATGTTACATCATGATAAGAAACACATAAAGACGAAACACTGAAGTGTTAGTCACTGAATAAATTATATTTAACCAATCACTTCCCCTCTAAAAGGATTTCACTAACTAAAATATCTTTTCCATCTGTGTAGTTACCAACAAGGGTGGAGAGGCTGCTCAAAGAGGCTATCCACACAGATTGCAGAGCCCACCAATGCACACATCTTTTCCCTGAAGCAGTAAGCAGAACTAAACCCTGAAATAGCTACCAACAGTAACTCCTTGCATTCACCAGAAGAATTTGTAGAAAATTACAATGGTTTCAAAAACCTAGTATGTATCTCAAACATTAAATATTTTATCAACTAACACATACAACTGCAAAGTATATAATATTTACTAGAGAGGGAACATGCTTCAAGGTCTTGATTAGGTCTTCTGTTTACATAAAGGAAATTTCTAAGCTTTGTTTTCTGTACTCAGACTTCTTAAATATCTACCAAAGGGCAAGACAAATATGAATAGAAGATATACAAAAGTGGAGTCTCGCTCTCATGGGCCTACACACGCACACAGACCTAGCACCCCATATGCACCTGTGTGGTCTTGTGGGCATTGAGAGGGACATGAGCCAAACGCAGGTCTAAATTGTCCCCGTTGCTTTACTTTCCTCTAAATTTTCAGTAACCCGTATGAAAGCTGCTTACTTTTTAAATACTCCTAGGTATAAAGATGATATCACCTCTTAGAAAGAATGAAGACCTCAACAGAAGAGTACAGGACAGCTGCGGAGCTACTACCAAGGTTTCGATGCCAGTGGTCCAACGCATGAGCAGAAAAACATTTCCAAAGAACCTGTTTGTAGTATCTCATGTTTCATGTTTCTCAGGAAAAAAAAAAAAAAAAACAAGAGAAATAAATGAAAATAAAAATAACTAGTGAAGGAAAGGAAGGAGGGAGAAGTTTGCCAAGGTACCACAATGTTCTGTAAAGCAATGTTATTTAAAGCTAGCACAAAATGTATGGAAACGTGGCTGAATCCAGGAAGCAGAATAAAAAGCAGAGGAAAGGGCCCAAGCAAGCCTGACTAGGTCTCAGAGGCCTGGGGAAAACTCTGCTAACTTTAAACATGACTTCAAAACAACTGCTGAGCACTGTGGGAAAAGAGAAAAGGCAGATCCCTTCTCCACATAATATGCATCTTCAGTGTAAAATCACAAACGCAGTAAAACTTAACTACAAAACATGAAAACCCAGATACACTGTATGAAAACACAATGCTCACTCATACTGGGAATGAACGGACTTTCGAAGAATAAAGTAAAAAAAAATCACAAAAGGTCAGGAGATTTAAATTATATAAAAATTATTCATTTTTCTACATCCAAGAAAAATGATTTTTAAAAAATAAGTCAAAGTAAAAATATTTGCTACATGTGAAAAAGTTAAATTCCTTTTAGTAGAAAAATTGTAATAAGGCAAAAATAGATAAAGAAACAAAGGGTATTAAATAAGTAATTTATAAAAGGTCACAAATGAACAATGAAATTATTTTAATCGGAGTGAGTGGGCAAGGGTGCCAGAAGGACTATGGGCACAACGGAAACGCAAACTAGTTCCACCTCACAGGGCAGCGCTCTGGCCTGAGCCCGGCCTCAGCACTTTCATCGGGATCTGGAACTTCTTTGTTTCTTGGCTCCCTCAGTTCACTGAGTGCTCACCACGTGCCAACGACTCTACTTACTCTGAGGGAAACCAGGACCCCACACTCATGAAACTGAGAATCCGGGAATTAATTAGTCATCAGAGTAACGCCACTTCCCACAGGGAGGTACAGGTACCACGGGACATATGTGTGGATTAAGGTGGGGAGTAACATTTGAAGAAACTGAGGCAGACCTCGCTAAGAAGGTATTTTTTAATAAAACCTGAAGTTCTGAGTAGGAAGTGCCCAAACACTACAGGACACAACCCCCAGACAGAGTGGCTAGTATTCTAAAAGTCAGTCTCTAAGAGGGAGAAGGAGAGGCCTTTTCAAGGAACTAAAGGAGAAACCAGTGCAATCATACTTCAGAAATCCCAAAAGGAGCTGGAGCAGGCAGCCAGAGCCAGGCCAAAGTGAGCTGGAGAGTCCCATGCAAATCAACAGCTCTAAGCCATAAAATACCATCAGATGGACTTGTTGAAAACACTTTTTACTTTGAAAGGAAAATGCTACTGCAAAGGAGAGATGGAGCAGTATCAGCAGTGAGGAGTCCGTTTCCCACTTCGGGCAGAAGAGACAGCTGCAGATAAGAGCTGGAGCCAGGCCAAGAACTGCGGGGCTCCAAGTAAAGTCCCATCAGCCAGGCCCAGGTAAGGGCTGGACAAGGGCTGTGGGGACAGACTTCAGTGGGCTTCAGTGACTAGGAAGTATCTCCCTGGTTAGAAGCACTGGTTAGACCTGAAGGTAACACACACACCTCAAGTGAAAAGGAAGGATGGAAAGACTTGTAGTCAACATTATCATGAAGAAATCAATTCACACAGATCCTTTAAGGGTGACCTGAGAAGAAACAGTGGTAATGAGTTCATATATCTGCTTGTATGTATGCGTGTGTGTGCCTGTGGATGTGTGTGTTTACAACCACTCCTGAGTCTACATGGCCAGGCCTGAGTATATCCACCTTGATCTAGTCACAGAGGACTAAAACTAGGAGATAATAAATGAAAAATGTTCACGAAATATCATCATATAGCAGAAACATAGGTTGGCCCAAAAGTAACAGCAGTTTTGCCATTACTTCCAATGACAAAATTACGTGGTACAACTATTTTTGCACCAGTCTAATACCATGACATATACTGAATGTTCCTAAATGAAATACTGGAATAAATTCTTTTCAAATGCTGCTGAGATGTTAGCCCACAGAAAACAAAAATGATTAAAGTACAATTCAAGAAAGGCCAGGCATGGTGGCTCATGTCTGTAATTTTAGGACTTTGGGAGGCCAAGGCAGGTGGATCATTTGAAGCCAGGAGTGAGATCAGTCTGGCCAACATGGTGAAACTCTGCCTCTACTTAAAAAAAAAAAAAGCACTCATAAACTAGAAGAAAGTAAAGTAATAGCAACATACACAGAAAATGCCTATACCTAAAAAAGTAGCTATTCAGAAAATAAAACACAAGATAACTCAAAATAATTTCAGTGTAATTGTGATAATATACTGCTTAAAATATTTTGTTTCCAAAGTGTATTTATAAGTGGCTTTCCTTTTCAAAAGGAAAAAATAACAGAGAACATTTTTTCAGTTTACCTATATAAGAATGTGCTTGAGAACTCTAAAACGAAACAGTACAAATGCTGTAAATATGGTCCAGCAAATCACAAAAAAGGCACATACAAAGAGGCTGCCATCAATGCCATTCAAAGAGGTAACTGTGAAATACCAGAACTTGAGGAGGACATAAACAGCAAATATCCTTAATGAAAAAATTAATTTTAAACTGTGCTCAATAATAAGCCTAAACCGATGCCTTTTCTCTGCTTTTTTTTTTTTGAGACAGAGTCTCACTCTGTCGCCAGGCTAGAGTACAGCAGCGCGGTCTCAGCTCACTGCAACCTCCGCCACCCCGGTTCAAGTGATTCTCCTGTCCCAGTCTCCCAAGTAGCTGTGACTACAGGTATGTGCCACCATGCCCAGCTAATTTTTTGTAATTTTAGTAGAGACAGGGTTTCACCATGTTGATCAGGCTGGTCCTGAACTCCTGACCTCATGATCCACCCACCTCGGCCTGCCAAAGTGATGGGATTACGGACGAGCCACATGCCCAGCCTGCATTTTTTAATACTACAGATTTTACTCATCAAACATCTGTATCAGAACCACCAGCCATGAAGCACGGTTGAAAGAACACTGGATTGGAGTCAGAATGATCTAGGTTCAAGCACCAGCTCTACCTAAAACTACTGTGAGTCAGGGCAAATTATTCAGCATAAACTGCAAGTTTCTCATCTATAACTTGGAGAGCACATCGACTCCCCCTTGGACAATGCTGGATGTGAGAACTAGTACTCCGAATGTTACCTGACACACACAAGGAAGTAAAAAAGCAGCGATATCATCATCATTATTGACACGTGAAACTTCTACTTCTTAGATCACCGGCAACGATGGCTAATTTTTTTAAAACGGTAAATTTTCATTTATATTTAAAATAAACATACTGAAAACTACTTTTTAAGTACCTGAAGTTCAAGTATCACAGAAGTACAAAAGATGTAGAATGTCTTCCTCAACATTTTATACCATTTTTGGGTGAAACTAATGTAACATAAACAGCCATTTTAAAATGAATGATTCACAACGTTGTGCAACCAACTCTACCAACTCCCAAAACATTTTCATCATGAAAAAAGGAAACCCAATGCCAGCCAGGCAGATGCTTCCTGGTCCTTCTTGCACTCATCCACAGCACCTCCAATCTGCCGTCTATCTCTACTAATTTGCTAGTTCTAGAGGTTTCATATCGATGAAGTCATACAATATGGGATCTTTTGCATCTGGGCTTCTTTCACACAGCATGATATTTTTGAGGTTCATCCAGGCTGTAGCATGTAGCAACCCTTCATGATTTCTATGCCTGAATAAAATTTCATTGTACAAATTTGCTGTCCATTCATTTGTTTATCCACTCATCTTTCAGCGAACATCCGAGCTATTATCACCTTTTTGGCTATTGTGAATAGTGAATAAACACAGAAATGTTTATTCATGATCAACATGAGTAAACATTTGCTTGGGTCCCTGCTTTAAATTCCTCTGAACTATTTGAGAAACTGAAAGTGTGTTTTCCATAGCTGCTGAACCATTTTGTTCCCATAAGCAATGGGCAAAGATTGCAGTTTCTCCAGATCCTCTCCAGCACTCAATATTCTATGTGTTTTAAATTACAGCCAACCTAGTGGTGTAAGGTGGTATCTCACTATAGATCTGCATTTCCCTATGGTCTAAGGCTGCTTACTGACCGTTGTTTCATAAGCATGCTGCCCATTTGTATATCTTCTTCACAGAATTGTCTATTCAGGCCTTTTGCCTATTTTCTAATTGGGTTATCTTTCTCATGTTGAAATCCTAAGAGTTCTTTATGTATTCTGGATACCAGATCCTTATCAGATTTCGAATTTTCTCCCATTCTGTCTTTTCGTTTTCCTGATAATGCCCTTAGATGCACGAAAACTTATTAGCTTTTGTTTATCTGTGAATGTCTTCATGTTTTGTTTTGGTTTTTTTTCGGAGACAGAGTCTTACTCTTTCACCCAGGCTGGAGTGCAGTGGCATGATTTTGGCTCATTGCAACCTCTGCCTCCCAGGTTCAAGCGATTCTCCTGCCTCAGCTTCCCAACTAACTGGGATTACAGATGCATGCCACCATGCCCAGGTAATTTTTGTATTTTTAGTGGAGACAGGGTTTCACCACACTGGCCAGGCTGGTCTCAAACTCCTGACCTCAGGTGATCCACCTGCCTCGGCCTCCCAAAGTGCTGGGATTACAGCATAAGCCACCAGGCCCAGCCAACATCTTCATGTCTGAATGACAGTTTTACCAGACACAGAATTTTTAGTTAACAGGTTTTTTTTCCTCTCACCAGTTTCAAAATGTCACCCCACTGCCTTCAGACCTCCATGGCTTCTGATAAATCCTACTGAGGATCCCTTGTGTGTGGCCAGTTACCTCTCTCTCCGTTTTCGAGTGTCCTCTTGGTCTCTGGGTGTCAGCTGCTTGGTTATGCATCTCAGTGTGGACTTTTCTGGTGTTATGCTTCATGGGGTTTGCTGTACTTCCTCAATGTAGAGATTAATATCTTTTATCAAATGTGGAAAGGTTTTGGCCATTACTCCTTCATATTTTCACTGTCATCTCTCTCTCTCCTCGCCTTCTTGTATCTCCCATCATGTGTATGTGGTATGCTTGATGCTGCCCCACCGGTCTCTTAAGAGCTGTTCATGTTCTTTTCATTCTTTCTGCATTTAAAACTGGATAGGTACAACTGACCTGGGCTTAAGTTCACTGATTCTTTCTTTGGTGTGCTCAATTCCGCTACTGAAACCCTCTAGTGAGTGTTTCTTTTCACTTACTCTACTTTTGAGTGCCACAATTTGTGTGCTTCCTTTAAATAATTCTCTACTTGTTCCTATTTCACTCTCCTGATATCTTTTAAGCAATATCCCCACAGTTTCCTTGAGTGCCTTGGCACATTAAAGACGGCTGATTTAAACTTTGTCTCCTAAGTCTGATATCTGGCCTTCCTCAGGGGCAGCTACTATCACCTTCTTCTGGGAACGGGCCAACACTTTGTTTTGCTGCATGCTTTGTAATGTTTTTTGTGGAAAACTGGACATACACGGGGGGCACGATGGCTCATGCCTATAATCCCAGCACTTTGGGAGGCCGAGGCGAGTGGATCACCTGAGGTCAGGAGTTCAAGACCAGCCTGGTCAACATGAAACCCCATCTCTACAAAATACTAAAAATAGCCACCATGGTGGTGCATGCCTGTAATTCCAGCTACTCGGGAGGCTGAGGTAGGAGAATCACTTGAACCCAAGGGGTGGCGGTTGGAGGTTGCAGTGAGCTGAGATCACGCCACTGCACTCCAGCTTGAGCGACAGAGCAAGACTCTGTCTCAAAAAAGAAAAACAGAAAAAAAAAACTGAACATACATTATAATCTGGTAATTCTGAAAATTGGGTATTTCTCCCTCTTCTTGGTTGATTTTATTGTTATAGGCTGTAGCTGCATTTGTTTACTGATTTTTCTGAACTATTTTTGTAAAGTGTGTATTCTTCACCATGGATGGTCTCAAAAGTCTCTCTTCCATTCAGTTACATTCAAGCCAGTGTTTTGACAAAGATTTCCTTCAATAAGAAGAGAGAAAAATGGAGGGGAAGCGGGAGGAAGAAACAAACCCAAACAAAACCTGCCCTGGGCTTTGCAGCCTGGCTCTGTGCTGCAGCCTCCTTCAGGATTCAGCCAGGCCACTCACAACCCTGCTGCAGCCTTCCCTTCCTACTTGCACTGAGCCTGGAGACTGGCTAGAGGGAAAGACTTCAGGTCTTTTCTGAGCATTCCTCCAGTTCTTAGCTTTCACAATTCCCCTGTACACACAGGAGCACTTCTAAATATTCAAATTTCCCAAAGAAGCTCCCTCCCCAGCTGCTTCTGCCTGGATTTGACACTCTACCGTCTGGCTCCACTGCCATCTTTTGCCCTAGGCTACTGGAGGCTGTTCATCAGCCTTGCATATGTTTGAGAAATGCTGCTACATTTCTACTTTTCTGCCCTGAGTTCAAGTTAGGGGAACAAAAGACAAGCACCTAGGGTCGATCCTCCAAGCAGTCCCTAGACTGGTTAGAGACAGAAACAATTCTTTTGGAATAAGCTGCAAACTAGGAAGATTGCAGGTTGACAATTCTTTATAATGCTAACCACAGAGTTACCAAATAATCCAGCAATTTCACTCCCAGGTATGTATCCAAGATGAAAACAAAATTCATACAGATGCTTGTACACAGATGTCCATAGCTGCATCATTCACAACAGTCGCAAAGTAGAAACAACCCCAAATGTCCATCCACTAATGAATGGATACACAAAATGTGCTGTATCATACACTGGAATATTACTGAGCAGCCAAGAGAAATAAAGTACTGATGAATGCTACTACAAGATGAACCTTGAAAACATGCCCAGTGAAAGAAGCTGGTGACGAAAGACCACATACTGCATAATTCCACTGATACAAAATGTCCAGAGTGGGCAAAACCACAGAGCCAGAAAGGAGAACAGTGGCCACCCGGGGCTGGGGGAGGGAGAGGGAAGCAGCAAGAGTGAGGACTGACTCCTAATGCACTTGGGGTTCCTCCTGGGAACGCCAAAAGCGTACTACTCTTAAATGAGTACAACTTTATGAATACCAAAAAACGCTGAACTGTATACTCTACATGGACACATTTTGTTATGGGAAATACAGCCCAATAAGGTGTTAAAAATAAGTAATTTTTGAAGGTACTATTTCATAAGTTAAATAATTCATTGTAAATATCCTCTTACATACAGAAGATGAAAAATCCACTGTAAACTTTTTCAACAGACTTTGGGGTTGTTATGAATACCTATTTAGTTCTCCGTGTCTCCCTCGTTCCTAAGGTTTTCAGTCACTTTTTTATTGTCTTATGCCTACTTGTAATCGTTTCCCCAACTCTCTTCTTAATACATTGCTTCTTTCTCTACTATTGACTGAAACATCAGCTAAACAAATTCTTGAAGGCTGTAAGTTAAGCGAGAGCTAACGCCTGAATGAAGGTTAAGGAGAAACACGCACGCATCGGTTACCATCTTAGATGACAATATTTATTTCTGTTGTTCAGAGGCCTTTGTACTTAAGTGTAGGTTAACGCCACAGTATAGACGTTTGACTTTTATGAGTGTGTTTAAAATATAGTACCAAGATAGATTTTAGATAAAGTGGCATTATGCTTCTTAGAAAATGTGTATGTATCAATAGAGCACATTATATAATGATTAATAATATATGTACATGCTCGTGTGGTTGTGTATGCATTTGTATATATGTGTGCATAATATACATGCAAACATCTAGAGAATGAACAAAAATCTACTCTAAAATTGCATGCATTATACGTTACAAGGAAATTAGATATCAATATACAGTCACATAATACTATTTTCAGTAACAGAATTAAAATGTTTTCATATACTTGTTACGTTAACTCTGAAATGATTACAGTAAGCAAATGCTAAGTAGGATTAAAGCATCTTGCTGACCTCTTACTGTAAGCTTGCTATATAGCTGGGAATTCACTTCCTTGTCACGCTGAAAACGCCGAAATTCGTCAATTGCTTCCCGCATCATAGTAACAGCCAAGACAAATCCCTATAAAACAAAATAAAATAAGGTATTTTAGAAACTTAAACTTTAATATAAAAGAGAAAATTATTTGTTACTTAGTTTAACTTTTTTTCCTTCAATTTATATTACTCTCTAAAACATAAAATGAAAACCAAAAAAGCCAAAAAACAATGAAATATTACAAAAGTATTTACTGTTAAAAGGTTTACAACTCTTGGTATGCTCCCAAAATTGTTAATTCATTTCCTAATATGTACTTCAAGCTAAACATCAGAAAACACCTAGTAACAGGCTGGGTGCAGTGGCTCACACCTGTAATTCCAGCTACTCAGGAGGCTGAGGCAAGAGAATCACTTGAACCAGGAAGTCAGAGGTTGCAGTGAGCCAAGATCGCACCACTGCACACTCCGGCCTGGCAATAGAGCAAGACTCTGTCTCAAAAAAAGAAAAAAAGAAAAAAAAAAGAGGAAAATATCTAGTAACCCAAAGAAAGAGAAATTAACAATCTTCAATAAACCCATGAATTATATTTAGAATACTGGGGAATTCAAATAAAAAATTTACAATGACTGACATAAAAATCTTATATTTAATTTCTGCACTTAAATTTTTCTTACAAAATAAAAGTATTAGGAACACAAAACAATTCCCAGATAAAACAACCATACTTATCAATTTTCTTACATAGTGCATTATTATATAACCGCAGTGGAATGAACAATCATAGTGCTTTCATCTCACTAAGTAAAAATCTGACTATATTAATATGATGCTATGTAGAAAAGAACTTTTACATCCTCATAATTTATTGTGAAGCCCATTATACCACTAATATGAAGCTAATGCCCATCATTTTTAAAGACTGCATGTTTTCTGACATGTTACAGGAATATTCTTCATGTCAATCTCACCATAATCAAATAAAGAAACCTCTCCAATAGTCTTATAATTATTACTGATGACTTGCTTCGGTCAAAACTATAAATAACAGAACACTGTATGAATTTCCACTGAAAGCACAATAATCTTTTTTATTTCAGTTTTTTTGTTTTTTGTATAACCAATATACCAAATTAAGTGTGCTGCTGGAGAATGTTTCTTATATTTACTGAAATGGCATTTTTCTCAAGTGTCCTATTTGAAAAGCCCTTTGACAGGCATGACAAACATGGATTCTTCTAGTCTCTTTCCCATTCAAAACCAACCTGACAGCCTGTGTCTGTCACTCCTCATCAGCTCCTCTGCCAACTCTCTTCAGCCACGTTGTGTGTCCTTCGCCAGTCATGAGCCTCCCTGGCCCTACACACCACTTCTCCCTAAGCACATCAAGTCTTCTCCTCCCTCAGTCTGCCCTCTGCACCATCGGAAACCTTTTCACATCCAGTTTATGTCTCGATTCGCCCCAATTTCCTTCCATCACCACTTGACTAAAACTATTCTCAAGTACAGGGGACTATGTCAAGAAACTCCCCATCCCCCTGTGCATCACAATCGTTCACCAGGCCCTCTTTCTAACTCCCCATCCCTTGGCTTCCTGGACACCACATTCCAGGAATGTCATGGCTGTCTTTCTGATGTCATGTACCCTTCTTTATACAGTCACCCCAAAGCAGGCCTCAGTCCACTGATGGCCCAATTCTCTATGCATCCCACTGCCATCATCTATAAGCAACACCATGACTCCTTCCTCCAACTGCTGTGCTTCCTTCCACACACCTCTCCAGGCTGACTACACTCTATGTGGCACACCGGCCAGGCCCAGGCTCTCCCCAGCTCTCCCACTGACATACAGTGCTCTCTCCAAACCCCTAACCTTGAGAAAAGACAGATTTCTAGCCTTGTCTTGCTGTATCCGTCAACACCAGGGAACTATTAGTAGTCTCCTGAAACACCATGATGTCTTTCATCTGATCTTTGCCAGTGTATTTCCAGGGGTTACTGGAAGCACTGTTTTGAGAAGTATCCTAAAGCCACTCTTGGACTCACAGAAAAAGCAGCCATGAACAATTGGTGTTATGCCCCATTTGCAAAGAAGGCAGGCATGACATGGCATATGCCATCTATTTGCCATGGTCTCCACTAAAGACAACGGCTGATTAGCACAATAAGACCTCACTTAGGTCCTTTAGCACACACCGTATTGTTTTTAAACAATAGCTTTATTGATACATAATTCACATGCCATAAAAGTAACACTTTAAAAGTATACACAATTCATTGTTTTAGTACCTTCACAGAGTTGTACAACCATCACCATCATCCAATTTTAGAACATTTCCATCACCTCAAAAAGAAGTACCATACCCACTGGAAGTCACCTCCCATCCCCTCCCACTCCTAGGCCCTGGCAATGACTCATCTACTTTCTGTCTCTACGGATTTGCCTATTCTGAGTGACATGGTAATTCTATGTGCAGTATTCTGAGGAACTGCCAAACTGTTCCTCAAAGTGGTTGCACCACTTTACATTGTCACCAGCAACTAATGAGGGTTCCAGTGTCTCCACATCCTCACCAACACTTGTTACTGTCTTCCCTTGGTATTGTGGCCATCCTACTGGGTGTGAAGAAGTGTCTGTGGTTTTCATTCGCATTCCTCTACTGACAAATGATGTTGGCAACCTTTCACATCCTTACTATGCTTATTTCAAATGCCTATTGGCCATTTGTATATCATCTCTGGGTAAATGTCTATTCCAATCTTTTACCCACGTTTTTCCTAGGTTATTTATCTTTTAGTTGTTGAGTTACGAGTTACCATTTTGGTGCCCTAGTTGAAAATCAACGTGTCATAAATGTAAAGGTTTATTTTTGGACTCTCAGTTACATCCATTGATCTATGCACCTATCTTTATGTCAGTACCACACTGTCTTAATCATGCAGTTTGTAGTAAGTTTGGGAATCGGAAAGTGTAAATCCTCCAACTTTGACCTATTTTTTTTCTAATGATATATTAGCTACTCTGAGTTCCCTGCATTTTCGTATCAATTTTAGGATCAACTTGCCAATTTCTGCAAAAAAACTAAAAAAAAATAAACATAAAAGTCAGCTAGGATTCTGTTAGGGACTGGATTAAATTTGTAGAGCAATTTGAAGAGTGCTGCCATCTTAACAATATTAAGTCTTTCAACCCATGATGCTCCATTTATTCAGACCTTCTTTTTTTTCCAAAATTCTTTTAGTTTTCAGTACATAATTTCATGCTTTAAGTTTATTCCTATTATTTTCTTTTTGATGAGATTATAAATAGAATTGTTATCCTAATTTCATTTTGGGATGGTCATTGCTAGAAATGCAAGTGAATTTTGTACGTTTATCTTGTATCCTGTGACCCTGCTAATTCATTTTTTTTAGTTACAATATTTTTGTGTGTAGATTCCCTAGGTTTTCCTATACACAAGATCATGCCATCTGTGACTAGAGATAGACTTCCTTCTTTCTTTCCACCTTAATGCCTTTTACTTCATTTTCTTACCTAATTGCCCTATTTATTTTACCTTCAATACAATGTTGAGTAGAAGTGGTGGGAGCAGACACCCTTGTTGCTAAGCTTAAGGGGAACACATTGTCTTTTATGATTAAGAGTGATGTTAACTGTGTGAAATACAGAATTTTAAGAACAAAAGAAATTTTTATATTATGATAAATGTCTCCAAAATAGAGTGAAGTACATACAATAGGGAATGATGGCTAGTTTCTTCAAAGCTGATAACTAGTCATGACAAAGTAGTAATGAAATAAAAGTGGTTATCAAAAAGCCTATTAGAGACGAAGAAGAACTTGAATTGAATTCATCGTTTCACTGAACTAGAGTTAGCAACAGAAAAACAAAGAAAATGAATATAAGCCAGAGTAGCAGATAACCCCCAAAAGAGTTCTAAGAAAGCTGGTGTTATCAAAAGCCTTAAAATTTGCACATATTTAACCAAGTAGTTTCACTTCTAGAAACTTATCCTAAAGAAAAAATTATAGGATCCCAGCATGAATATGAAAAATTATAAATAACCTGAAAGTCCACAAATAAGAAATTCATAGTATAGTCACATGATAAAATGCTACATTTCCTTGATTCAAAGATGTCACTGGTTTTAAGACACATCAGTATTATTTTAGCAATAGTCTTGGGTGGGAAGACAATAGCATTGCAAATACACACATTGTTTATAAGTCACAGCTCAATTTTAGTAACATGAAAAATATGTGTCTTTGAATCCAAGAAATATACTTGTCTGCAGCCACTCCCATGTCAGAGAATATTTACTGCTACAGACTCACGTTCATGATGTAGAGGTAATTTCTTCAAGTTCTGTTTGTGACTGACTCACTGAGGCAAGAGAATGTGATTACCAAGCACATTTTATTTAAATAGCATAGACAATATTTTAAAGGAGCGGTTTTTAATCAGGTAAGCCTATCATAATCACCTGAAAAGACTTTTTGTAACACAAAGTTGCTCAGGCCCTACCTGAAATGTATACTTTTACCTCTAATTTCCAGGGAAGAGACCTCAGACACATGTTATTTAAACTCCCCAGGTGACTAATTTTCACCCCTTTAAACCCATGGCTTAAAGACAGCAAAAGTTAACCGAATTCATTAAGTAATCATAAACCACAAAACTGTGCTAGTTCCTAAGAACTCAAGGAGTCAGTGAAAATATGCCCCCACTTCAAATGGAGTACTATTAGAGAAGACGGAATAAAGAGGGTTAGGACCCAAGACCTGAAAACAGGAGTTAAACACTCTTAAGAGGAAACAGGATCCCGGTTACAGGCAAGGACTATTAGAGTATCCAAGCTGCTTTACAACACACTTGGAAATGTTTCTCTGAATAAACACCACATATGTAGGATTCTCAACAGCCAAAAGGTGTCACCACCATCACATCCACCTCCATAGCATATCTATCCCGAGGAAATGCACCATGGCCAGCCTAGGAACATAAAAGACACTGAAGGAACGGGAAGCTGAGGCCACTACTTCCTTCTACCACTGGAGCCTACAACACATGAGCCTCTACCTTAACAGTTTAGACCTGAGCTCTTAAATGGATCATTACAGACTGGTGGTTTATGGAGGACTAGAGTAAACAAGTCTTATTGTAGAAGCACCTGGGGTCTTTCCGTTACCTCAGCACCAACCAGGTCAGAGATTTATGCTGTAACACTGCTCCCCAGAAAACTCAAAACTGGAAGCAACAAGGGCCATTGTAAACTACTGCCACCTGAAAACATGAGTGTGTTAGACTGGACAACATGGGTTGCTTCTGATGTGGCCTGTCCACAGCATTTCTCCTATTTGTCCAGATAACCGAAGAACCATGTGGAGCGAGTCCAAAACATTACACATTTTTGCAAAAGGAGAAAAAGTTAGATGGATATGTTTGCCTTTGAGGACTTATAATGTGCCTACCATACACTTTTCCAAGCATCCTAAAAGAATTATCCCTTTTAAATGTCACGAAAATCTTACAAAGTATGTATCTTTACCTCTAACTCCCAGATAAGCAAATTGAGACACGAAGTGAGAGAGTAACTTTACCAAAGTCACACAGATCACTAACAATGGTTGTCTCTGGATGATTCCAAGCAATTGCATTTGCTTTTCCTTTTCTTACTTTGCCCACACCTCTAACACAGAGACACGCACACAAAAAGAGAGTGGATGGAAGCAAGGACTTTTAAATAAGACTGAAAAATCAAAGTTCTCATAGATTGATTTCTTACCTACATAGCCTTATGTGGTTGCCAATTATGTATTAACAAAGTAGCAGAAGACATTTTATATAGAAGACACAGTGCTTAAAATCCTTAGAGCCAGAGCTTGCTTTATTTAAAGATCTTTTGCAGAGACAGATCTATTCTATCTCAATCATTTTTATAAAAGCGTGGCATTCTGTTTTGTTACTGATTACACAAGCTTTGCTTCAAAGAATTGTTCAGAAAGCTAACAATATAAAACGTAATTTTCATCCAGACACGATAATGTAATAAAATCAGCTCATTTTCAATTTACACTTTTATTACACGGGAAAATATAATAGAAATTAGTTCAGAGCTAAAGCTAATATTGTCAGGAATAACTGAAAGATTATTAATTATCACTGTTCTTAAAAATATCTTCATTTTAATTAGAGAGCAGAGGGAATGAGTTTAAAGTAACTTGTTTTAAAATTAGTGAACAACAGAAACAGGGTTTTACAACCATCAACTGTGAGATGGTTTTATGCCTCATGGCAGGATTTTGGCTGGAAGAAATCTGGAAATGTTAACTGATATCTTTTTCTTGAAGATCCTTACAAAACCTTAGAGAAGTAAAGAAAAGATGGCCAAAAAAATCAATATTGGTATGTATAAAGATCACATGGTGTTATTGGCACTGGACATAGGGGGTTAAAATAAACTGGTACAGAAAATGTTAGAACTCAAGGGTTTATGAGGAATTCTTATTGAAGAACATTTTCTTCAGTTAAAAAAGAGACACCTATATGTTTTTTCAAATTTGCATTATTTTAAAGTTTCCTTTAAAGAGATTTCCTTAGAGTTAATGTATATTTATTATTTAACTCTGTCTAGATTTTTTCAAATTGTCTTGGTTTTCAATTTTTTTTTTTTTTTTTTGCAGAAAATTATTTATTTAGGCAGAGAGAGACAGAAAGAAAGAGAGAGAGAGCAAGTGAGCTCCCACCCTGTCATGGGAGGGGATCCCCGAGAGGGAGAGTCCCGGTTTTCAAAGCTTTTAAAAGCTTTTTAAAAGAACCAATACGCCCTCCTACGCTTGCTTCTCGGATTTGAAGGTAACTCTAAGATGCACATCAACGTTTTAGGAGATTTGCTCAATCAAAGGTTAAGATGCATATAAACAGCGAAAGCATACAGACTAACAATATTCACCATTTGTCATCTGAAAGGTGGTACCAATTATGGCTGCTGCCCAACCAAGGAACAGAAGAAAATCAGAAGGCAACATCAAGCATTACTCAAATGGAAAATGTGGCTTTCACTTCTCTAAAAACTTAAAACACAAACCGTAGTAAAATAACAGTATCTTTTATATGAATATGGAAGTAGTTGCTTATTGAGGTACTTATCTAAAAATAATTAAAGCTAATACATGTCAAAAAATGATAAAGTACTTCAAAAAAACAGTGGATGAAAATTCAAGCTAAAAGACTAAAAATTCCAGCTAGAACTGGAAATAATCACATGAAAAGAAAAAAGTCGAGAAATGTTTTCTTGTCTTGGTAAACTGTGTGCCTACATGCACACTTCACTCAGGTATGGCCAAGATCATCAATTTTGTGAACAAATCAAATAAAGTTCTTCATAAAGAATCATCTAAAGGACGTTTTCTTTAGTTGAAAGCTAGTTAAATCAGAGTTACTAAGTACAAAAGGCCGAAGCAAAATATAAATAGATACATTTAGCTTTAGATTTTTTTTTTTTTTGAGACAGAGTTTTGCTCGTTACCCAGGCTGGAGGGCAATGGCGCGATCTCGGCTCACCACAACCTCCGCCTCCTGGGTTCAAGCAATTCTCCTGCCTCAGCCTCCCGAGTAGCTGGGACTACAGACGCGCGCCATCATGCCCAGCTAATTTTTGTATTTTTAGTAGAGACGGGGTTTCACCACGTTGACCAGGATGGTCTCGATCTCTTGACCTCGTGATCCACCCACCTCGGCCTCCCAAAGTGCTGGGATTATAGGCGTAAGCCACCGTGCCCGGCAGCTTTAGATTTTTTAAGAATTTGTGTTCTCAGGCCATCATTGTTTAAGTTAAAACAAGTTTAACCCACGAGGCAATTTTTTTTTTAAAGACAGGGTCTCACTCTGTCACCAAGGTTGGAGTGCAGTGGCATGATCTTGGCTCACTACAACCTCTGCCTCCAGGCTCAAGCAATCCTCCAACCTCAGCCTCCTGAGTAGCTGGGACTAAAGGTGTGTACCACCACACACAGCTAATTCTTTCATTTTTTTGTAGAGATGGAATTTCACCATGTTGCCCAGGTTGATCTTGAACTCCTGAGCCCAAGCTATCCTCCCGCCTTGGCCTCCTAAAGTGCTGGGATTACAGGTATCAGCACCCAGCCGGCAAATGATATTTAAGCAGTAAATACAACTGTGAAAGATATGAATAGAAAAATAAAAGAGCTAGAAAGAAGTACATTAAAATCATAAATATGATTGTGTTAAAATTAGCAAGTATTTTCTCTATGTTCTAAAGTTTCTATAATGCTAATATTGCTTTTATCAGAAAATGAAAACAAGCAACAGTACTTTTTAAATGAGACTTCTAGAAAGTACACAGCCTGTAGAATGTTTTGCAAAAATGCATAAGGAATCATGAACAATCACATTGTTCATTGTAACAATGCTTATCAACAATCATATTGTTTGTTATAACATTTGTAGTAGTGAAAAATGAGAAACCACCCCAAAGTCTCCTTTCCCAAGGGACGGGACAAGTCAGCTATGGCATATTCATACAATGAAATACTTGAGTGAAGTGAAAAATGAAGTATATGTGTTGATACGGATCAATTTTGTAAACCAATGTTAAGCCAAAAAAGTATGTTGCAAAAAACCACACAGATTAAGATAACCTTTATAAAAATGTTTAAAGCATACAAAATAATATTGTATACTGTTTTAATGATAAATATATACACGATAAAATTATTAAGAGATACAAAGGAATTATAACCTCACATTCAGAACGGGTTACTGCTAATGTGGTGGAAGAAAAGAAAAGAAAAGAAATGGTTATCTATATCCCCCTTCCATAGTTACCTAGCTTTAACACCAACTTTCCAAACTCTGTTATAAACACTTCAGTGTTTCGTCTGTGTGTGAATATACACAATATATACATAAACACATGACTTCCTTTTCCACCCAGGATGAAATCTGAAAGTCCTGGAAGAGCTGACCCCAGGCCCTCTGACCTCCTTTCCGATCACTGTCTTCTCACCACACCCTGCTTCTGGATGACCTCCTCATACCCTGGAACATGATCAGCACAGTCCAAGACCTCCTGCAACTGCTTCTCTACCTGCAACACTCTTCCCTGTTCCATATCCGTATGACTGTTTTACTGGTAAGATGTCACTGCAATGTCACTTCACAGAAGAGGCCTTCCTCGACTATCTCACATAGAACACCCCCTTCATCCTCTACTCATTTTTCCTGCTTTCCATTTTCTTCTTCGTAGCCTGATGGTTGGCTACGTGGCATTAGGAATGTATGTCCAGCCTTCTCTCCCAGAATTTTAGTTCTACTAGAACAGGGTTTTGTCTTGTTCACTGTTGTATCAACATGACCTAGACCAGGACTGGACATGAAGGAGCTCAATTCTGGCTGAGCAAAAGCACTGTGGATTTCATTCTAGACATATTTTGAACCACCTTTTAAAATGTATTCTAAAATTCATTTTAGTAAAGCATATGTAACTTTTATGTTATTGAATACTCTTCCTAAATACCATTTTTAAAGCTACACAGTATTCCAACAAGTACACAGGACATAGCAGAGTTTCGATAATCTATTGTTAGACATTTGATTTTTTAAAATATTTATAATGGACATTCTTCAGACTTTGTGATCAATCATTATTTCTTTAGGATAAATTCCTCAAGTGAAAATGCTGAATCCATTTTTCAGGTCTTTGATATATGTTATCAACGACCCACCAAAAAGGCAACACAGGCATGCATGCACACTAATGGAGGAAGCTCACTTTGTCACAGGCTGCGTCTACACTAATGGGATGAGGGTCAGTGTTACAGTTTCACCCACGCTCAGCTCCAATGTCTCTTTCAATCTTACTAATTTAGTAAGTTAAAAATGTATTCATTTACCTAGTAATCTTGTGTTTATATTACATATAAAGTTGCTCTCGTTCCTCAAGTCCACCCTACTATGAAGTCCATGTGAAAGAGGAATCAAAAAATGTCCCTCAGCATGCCTTCACTAACAGGTAAACAGGTGAGGTTGACTATGCCTGTCCAGGAAACAAGGATTTAGCCCCTCCTCTTCCAGTGCTCCCTCTTCATCTGGAGTGCTCTGGTGAGGGGGTGGAGCCTATCTGGGCCAGGACAGACCCCTTCAGAGCACACTGCACGGCTCTCTGTGAGGAAGGCACACTCATGCGGACTCCCAGGGACCATACTCTTCTTCCACTGAAAGAACGCTTTCACTCTCTGTGTCTCCTACGCAGATTCCGCGGGTCATTTGCCCAGAAGGGAGCAGATCAAAAAAAGAAAGTAGTGGCCGAGCGTGGTGGCTCATGCTTGTAATCCCAACACTTTGGGAAGCTAAGGCAGGTGGATCATTTGAGGTCAGGAGTTCGAGACCAGCCTGGCCAACATGGTGAAACCTCGTCTCTACTAAAAATACAAAAATTAGCTGGGTATGGTGGTACACGCCTGTAGTCCCAGCTACTCAAGAGGCTGAGGCAGGAGAATCACCTGAACCTCAGGATGTGGAGGCTGCAGTGAGCCAAGATCGTACCCTGTATTCCAGCCTGGGTGACAGAGTGAGACTCTGTCTCAAAAAAAAAGTAGTACTTTTTCTATGAAAGAAGGAAAGACGACATACATCCGGTCTATACAAGCTGAAAATTAATGAAAACGGTAAGACAACTGCTTAAGGCTTAAGACTATCAAGACAGCATATGTTTGAAATGGAAACATTTATTGATAAGCATCACTGGCCTTTTGAAAAACATTATACATTGAGCTGTCAACCAGAAATCATATGTACTGCACTTAGATACTTCAGAATGCTCACCACTGGTCAGGGTGTGAAGAGAGTAACAGAACAAACACACAGCCCCAGCCCTCATTCCCAACAGGTGCATCACAGAGGAGGGAGCTGCTGATGACCTGCAACCTTAATACAGGTGCAGCATGACCAAGGAAAGCCCCTCTGCCACCAGCTCAGGCACTTGGTAACTTCAGCAGCTCTGCACCACACTTCCCATGGTTCTCTGAGGGACTGAAGTCACTCAGCAAAGTCTTTTCACAACAGAAGTTCAGAGATACACTGCAACAATATCATGTTTTTAAATCTGGTCAATTTAACTTTTAACGATCTCAATTCTTAAAACTATATTCTAAATATTTCATAGTTTAACTTAATTGTTAGTCTTTTCTTTTACCAGAGGAGCCCAGTAGGTGTAGAGATAGCCTATTTTCAATGCTGGTACAAACTGTGAGCAGGATATTATCAGAAAATAGAGATTCAAGAAAAACTTGAATTGTTCATATAAAACCTAAAAAGGAAAAGAGAAAATTAACAAAATTACTTCAAGGAAAAAAACTTAATAGCTAAATTAAACAACTGAAATCAGCACAATATATAACCACATTTCCATCAAACAGTGAGAATGTGTTCTAATTCAAAGTAAATTAATTAATTTTCACATTGGCTTTCTGATAGTTATATCACAAAGAAAGGTAAGATTACTCCCAAAATATATTTTAAATAAACGGAAAGATAAGACAATTAAGACTTTCAATTATGTTAAAAATGTCATCTAAAAGTTTTTTGATTTTTCTTACATGAAATTCTCCAGTTTTCCACACTCATTTAGTAAGTTTTTACATGAACATCAAAAAAAATTCAGATAGCAAAACCTTCCCAATGTTAGCAAGCCAGTATACAGGTATATCTTGATAATGACTCAGTAACTCTTACAATGGGAAAGTCTTATTCCATTGTATTTATTCCGCTGTATTTATGAAAATGATAAGAAACAAATAGCCACTTTTTTTTTTTTTTTTTTTACCATGGACATCCAAGTAGCTTTACAAAGACTGAGGGAACAAGCCAAATGTGAACAGGTGTGGCTTCATGAGATAGACTGTCTCAATCTCCAGTGGGTATCTACTTCCCTCAAAACATTAAAAATGATAAAGCATAAGAATATGTAATTGCAGACCAATTTTCAGGAAGACAGTAACCCACCTACTCTTATGGTCTTTGGGTAGTTAATCCTTAATAATATTTTTGAATATAAATGAAATTTCATCATTCAATAAAATTTTAGGAATGTCAATACTGAAAGGTTTTGGTTTTTAATTCAAATAGTTATCTTTAGGGAAGAAAACCCAAGATCTAATACTAATAGATCTCGATTTACAAATGCTTCAACTTATTAAAGTTGAAAATCAAAATGGAACAAAACTTATGTTTACAGATGAGAATAATTCGAACAGCACACTACAATTAAAATCGAACTTGCAAACCTGCAACTTACAAATCACGATCTCTTTGGATGCCATTTCTATGCCACTTGGAAGGTATGAAAATTTCACCAAGCAGGGCAATGGGTTAAGTGCTTATTGCTGACCTAGAGAGTCTGTGACTCGTTTCCAGATAATGAGGCTATCTGCTTCATCATACAGCGATATGTGAGACTCAAAATCGGTTATCCTGACAATTCGTTTATGTTCATAATCATGTTCAACCTGCTGTCTAAAAATGTTTTGAATTATTTCATAAATTAATCTCAGCAGGAAATAAAGTGCTTTTTCCTTAGTGATTTCTTTAAAATCTCAGTTAGCATAAATTATATCTATTAGCAATTTAGAAATTGCCATTCACGGTAAAAATGGCATAGAATTCCTACTGTGTAATTACTAAATGTTTCTAAAATACTACATTTTAGATGAAAAGACTAATTTCAGAGACAATCCAAGAAAAAAAACCTCATCACATGGTAATCATCACAGTCACATCCACAGGTATCTTCAGCTTGCAGCCATCTGAGCAGACTGTGTGGACTTGCACCGATCAAAGTTAAGCTGCACTGCAGGCTCTAAACTACTGTAATCAATACTCTATTGTCTACTGACTGAACCTGCTGACCTTTAGGAAAACGTATACTGCTTAGCCAACCTCTGAGATCTGTGAGTATTTAATAATTTAAAACTAGGCAGAAAACAGTGGCTTCATTCAATAAAGATGTGAATATTTATCTGCCTATAAGACAGTTTACACTTTATTATCCTGACAAAAGATCAGTCTTTTAATTATGAAGCCATTAGTTTTGTGAGTTTTAATAAAGAAGTACATTAGATATCAAGCATTTGCCAATCACTAGGTAGATGGGGCTGAGGTGGGGTGTGGGTAAAATCAATGCCCAATACAATGTCAGCATGATTACTTAAATTAAACATACAAGATAAAGCAACCCACATTCCATGTAATCAAGAGCTTATCTTACAAATAAAAGACATGAACCATGCCAAAAACTTTGATATAGAAATATAATCAATACCAGCTTCCTTTTCCTTTAGAAAGATAAATAAATCTATTAAAATAAGGAATGACACACAAAAAACAAAAATTATTCAATTATTCTAATCGTATATGAACTGTTTTATAACAAGCTAGTAATATCACTAGCAACAAAAAAGTAATAAGATATTTAAACTACAGATTTAAATTTAGCATAATACCCAATTGAAGATAACTAATGATAATAACAAGGTCTGAGATTTATAATGCAAAGTAGCAAAGACATCTAGATATAAATAAGCTTATTACAGATATTTTGTTATTGTATCATTTCAATGTAAAAAATTGTTTTACTTTCCTTGTGAAATTTCTTGGCAGGCTTTAAACATTACATTCACTTTTCTCTCCAAACTAGTTCCCAGCCAAAATGTGTAACCTGTTTTCTGATAGTTTTATTAGCTTTACTTCATTATGTCTATATTTCTAAAATAATATAAATATGATGTTTATCAAGAACTAAAGGCAATAATCAAATTGTTTCTTGAGCTGAAGTCTATGATGTAGCCATTAAAAATACATATGAATTATTTAACAATTATTGGGACACAGATGGTCAAAAGCAAAAGGACACTGATTTGGATGTGACACGATTCAATACCCAAGTGAGATTCTCAACAGGCTCTGACCTACGGCAAAGGAAGCCAGGATCTCTGACACACAACCCTCCGCCCTACAGCAAAGGAAGCCGGGATCTCTGACACGCAACCCATGTCCAAGAATGCAGTGGTCTTACCCCAGGTATAAAGGTAAACACATTGTATTTTTGATTTTTTATAGAATTCTTGGGATGTTTTTCTTCACACTTCTCAGGACATCCAAGCCATACTGTGCGAGCTTTCAGTTCTTTCTTTCTTTGACAAATATTTATCAGCCAATCGCAGCAACTGTGTGAAACAAAAGATACAGATTGTGTATGGCTTTTTCCTTTTTAAAAGTGTTGAAACTAACTGTACATATTTAGAGCCAACAGTGATTGTTTCTGTATTTACCAGACACCAATAGCACACCTAATGCTAATCTGTGGGGTTTTTCTTAAAATAGGTCGCTTATACAAATTTAAATTTGACATAAAAATACAAAGTCTTATATAAATGTACAACAGCTTTTAGGAAATTATCTGTCTAGACACCCTTATTGGCAAAATAAAACCATTAATATTCCGAAGCAGCGAATGTTCTACATGTTGAGAAAAGGTATAGCTATATGTTACCGGTAATTTCCAATACACCATTCAATGATAAAGGTCCTTAGATTTCAGTTAATTCAGGATGTGGCTTTTCTCTGAAGTAATAATTACTTTCTCCTTAAAAATGACTTTTCCAGTAGTATTAACTAATGAAATATTAAGACTTACTGCTCAGGACTGGTGTGGCTGCTCACATCTGTAATCCCAGCACTTTGGGAAGCCTAGGCAGGCAGATCACCTGAGATCAGGAGTTTGAGACCAGCCTGGCCAACATGGTGAAACCCCATCTCTACTAAAAATACAAAAATTAGAGCTGGGCGTTGTGGTACATGCCTGTAATCCCAGCTACAAGGGAGGCTGACGCAGGAGAATCACTCGAACCCAGGAGGCAGAGGTTGCAGTGAGCCAAGACAGTGCCACTGCACTCCAGCCTGGGCAATAGAGACTCCATCTAAAAAGACTTACAGCTCAATTCAATATATAAAGAGAATACAAATGTTTCCTGTGATAGTCTAATGATAATAAAAGCTTGACTGCATTTCCACATAGCTCTCTTCATCTGTGCAGTAAATACTTTAATTCTAAATTCACCCTGTTCCAATAGCGTCTGGGTTTCAGAAGCACAACTCTTCCCTTTCTTGGTCATCCAAACCATTATTTTGGCGTAGAGAGTATAGAGTTTCTAGTGAAATAACTTTTCTTAAGGAAAAGGTTATCAAATTCATGACTATTAAGCATAAGATAATCATGAATCTAAGTTTCAGTATTAAAATTTTGGTTTAATTCCAATTTCCAAAATGTAGAGAAAGACTCGGAATGGCTTATTAAAGGAAGTTGCTAAATCTCACTATCTAATTGCACTCAAGGCTAGAATAGAAAGCCTGCTACGTAAGTCAAAACTTCATGTTTGTGACAAAGGAAGCTTAAAAGTTAACATAAGTTTTCAAGAAAATGACAGCATGAGGCTGATTATAAAATGGGCCCATCTCAGAGCTCCATCTCAGAATTTCTGTCTTCCATGCTGGAGTGCCATACCTTTACTACAATCTTAATGCTCTCATGCTTTAGAAATCACTTTACAAATACTGAAAACGTACAGGTGTACTACTTCATAAATCTCCGACAGTCGCATCCCATATGAGGGGATGTGTGTGTCTCAACTGAAGTTGGTACTATTCCTATGAATATCCACCTAATTCTCAGCTGTGCTAGGAAGATCTTCACACTAAAAGGTCAGAGGTTGATTCTCCGGAGGCTGCCCATGCCTAACAGGGACTGGTACAGCATGTGAGGGACTGCCAAGCACTGCTCCCTTAAGCAGTGCCCTTTCACGGGGCTGATGCTCCGCCAAGGGCATAGCCAAGCAAGTCAGCTCCCCTGACCCTCATCCTAGAACTCCCACAGCAACACACAAAGACTGAGTTTCGTAAGAATGGAACTTCTTGGCACTGCCATCATCACTTTTGAAACAACAAACCCAAACATCTCCAAACTCAAAGTGTACTTTCAAGAGCACAGCAGTTATAAATCATGGTGATATTCAAGTGATTTAAGGTTATCAAAACAAGTATGTCCACCATTACTATTTTTTGGTAGGGTAGAGTAGGAAAGGAAATGGTTAGGTAGATTTAAATAAAACGTTGATATTTGATCTGTTCATGCTTGAAAGAAAAATTAAATAAGGCGTCAAATAAAATAGAGTAAGCTTTCAATGACTATTTCTCTTCCCTCACCTGTTGCTTGCACTGTTCAGCCTGAATGCTCTCACAAGGCCCCTTCCCTCCAGCATCCCCGCTGCAGTGTCATGCAGATTGCCACTGCTCTGTGTGGCCTCCACACCGCACTCCTTCCCCAACTCCTCCCACCAACAGCAGCTCTAAATCATCACTCTTTTACCTGGTGACAGCACACACTCCTAGTGCCAGGAAAATCCTAGTTATGTTACATAAGAATCATCATCTCGGACACCTGCAACTACATTATACGATGCCGAACTCACACGTTACACAGATGAGAAAACTGGAGGTCCGCAGGCAAGCGACTTCTCTAAGACTAAACCACTAGTTAATGGCAGAGCTGAAACCAGAGCCCAGATCTCAACCCCACCCCCCGCCACATCAGTATCACGTCCAGCTACTGAGTTAACGAGTTAACAACAGGCAGAGGCCAGCTCTTATTCAAGCTCATGCACCGCCTTTCCTCAGCCTAGGCATGGCACCACAGTCATTCAAGAGATGACGAAAAAAATGAATCATCTGTGAGCAGGCAACAAAACACAATGGAAAAAACATAGACTTTAAAGTCATGTTTTTGGAGACAAATGCCAGCAAGTGACCCTGGGAGGCTCCTTGGTCTAAGTCTTGCTCATCTGCAGAGCACCGCCAAGAGTGGAGCGAACACGCTGTGAAGGCGCAGCATAACACCGCCCACAGAGGAAGCCCCTCAGCCTCTCAGTCTCCACTCTCCTGCCTCCCAACAGCCCACTCACAAGGTCACCCTCCTCACAACAGCAGCTTTGGCATAGAGTGCCCAGGACTGGACTGTCCAAATGAGCATCCATCAGCCACATGTGACAACTTTCATTTCAATTAATTAAAATTAACTACAACTTAAAATCCAGTTCCTCAATCACACTAGCCACATCTCAAGAGCTCAGTGGGCATCCCAGATGGAGACTACTCTGTCACTCCGGTGAGCGCTACCGGACAGCGCCGGCATCGATGAAGCACAACAAAGCACACTGCGAGCTGCGCCACAGGTGCAAGACAGGCTTCAGAGGAACACATTCCCTTCAGCATTTCAAACACAGCAACATTCTTCTGCAACGGACTCAGATATGAATTTTTGCTCTACAACACATAATTATCTACTCTGATGTTCTAGTATACAAAAGTCGGAGAATTCAAAATGAAAAATCAAATATTAAGATCTAAGTATTTGAAGATACATATAAAATTTAGAAAATATGAACTTTATAGCATTATCTGATATTAACATGTTCTTCCATGGACAAAAGACACTATAGCACAACATGAGCACTTGAGCACTGTCAACAACAGCCAGCACAGAAACCTTACCGTCAACATCACTGCAAGCAACTACATGAACTAATGCCTCACTGACATCACTCTCACTCTAGAACCTCTAAATTAAATGCCCACTGCTAAAAACACATACAGTCAACATTTTCCTGTTTTTTCCACTATAACCCTGTACCAGTAAATCTAAGATGCCTAGACTTTGATATAATTACGTTATTCCTAACACTGTGCTACTAACACCTGCTAACACACAAAAATGTTACTACTCAATATTTCATTGTGCACAGACAGAATAAAGTAGTGGTTAAGACACCACTACCACATCACGTGCATACTACACAACACTGAACGCATACACTGGCCACAGGCGTGACAGGCGTGAGGGGTGAAAGGTCTGCAGCTGCACCAGAACCACCCTAGAACATGCAGCCAGAAAACACCAGGCGGGGGAGCCAGGCAACCTCCACGCTAGGAGTAAAGGGCATGAGCCCCGAGGACACAGAAATGCTGTAGCAGAAACAGTGTGTTTAAGCCTCACTGAATGGTAGAGCTAAAAAGGAAAAGGAAATACGGGGAATTTTTGAGGGCAAAAATGTGGGGAAGGCATACCGGCAAATACTGCAAAACAAGAAGGAGAAGCAAACAGAAGTCCTTGGAGACAGCAGCTGGGAGCTTTACTCAACAGCATCTCTATATATGCTAAAGACTTTCCAAATGATTGATTATTCAGAAACACTTTCCCCTTTATATTTATATTGCCTTACATCAAGTCCAGCTGAAACTAAATCCAGTAGCGTACAAATGAGATTTTTCCTTAAAATGTTTTAGGATTAGTAGCTTTTCACAAAATGCCTCTATAATCAAATCATATTGTAACATTAAACAAAGCATTTTAATATATCAAGAGCCCGTCCTCTAAAATTTTAACTAGTCATAATTAACTCCCACAGTTTTAGCCTCCTTTCTCTCCACCGCTCAAAAATCAGACAATTATTATATCCAACAGATACCTACAGTCACCAATTTAAAAGCAACACAAATGCTAATGTCTTCTTGAAAGATGAGCACTCGTCCATGCTTCCGTAACCCCAATGTCTGCCCATCAGTTGAGGCCATTAGAACTAGGAATAATCCCAGCATTTGATCCCTCCCCTCCCTTCTTATGGAAATGCCATCCAGTGGCTCCACTGTCCTAAGGACAAAGTGATTTTTGATAACAAGTGAAATGTAAATCTCGTGAGAAAGACATTCACCCAGATCAGAGAACTACACATCAATGTGCCTCACAACAATTTACAGAAAGGTGTATTCACTTGCATGAAAAAGATCCAGAGTTTTAAAAGACAGATTCCAGAACAATTTTTTCAAAGTGTCTAAGCTGGCATTTTTGTCAAATAAAAATGAGAAAGCAGGTCTCAAGCCATGAAGAAATTAAAGCCTACTCACTCTTCTAATAATAATTTTAAAATAATCCTTACTACTTATAGGATCTACAAAGAGAAATGCACTGAAATATTTACAACTCATTAATATTAGTTACAATCTACCTGCATCACGATATTCTGAACATCTTCACCCTGCAGTTAAACTAATTTTATATATCTTCTACTCTTTGAGCCACCAAATAATAATATTAGTAGCACTGAATTTTATAATACCTGGTATTTAGGAAATTAAAAAGTAGTAAACATTCACAACTGAAAATTTGTAAGAAATAAATAGAGAAATAAGACCAATCTACTTGCTAAATGTACAATTTGGTTCTCTAAGGTGCAGTATTTAATATCCGTAACAATTTCTCAGTGTAGGAGATATCAAGAAGAGCATGACAATACCTCAGGCTGCTTCTCATTACATGTGGCAGTAGGATATTCCTTACTGCCATATAGACTGATTACAGCCTGCCAAGATGGCTCAGCTAGCTTTTTCCACATGATCACAATTTATTAAGATAAAGACTTTCAGCCTGGGCAACACAGAAAGACCAAGCCTCTATAAAAATAAAAAAATTAGCTGGGTGTGGTGGCACATGACTGTAGTCCCAGCTACCTGGGAGGCTGTGGTGAAAAAATCGCTTGAGCCCTGGAGGTCAAGGCTGCTGTGAGCCATGATGGCACCACTGCACTCCAGCCTAGGCAAGAGAGCGAGATCCTGTCTCAAAAAGAAAAAAAAGACTTCATAGACACATCTAGGATATTTTATTAAGCTGTTTTAACTCCCCCAAACACGGGTTTTTTTGCTGCTACCATCTACATTTTCAAGTATATTCTTAATTTTTCCTTAAGAAAAGGATTATATTACAAGTAAAACCTAAAATTTGGCTGTCATGTTCCATTTGGTAAAAACAAACTCAGATGAAAAACAGAAAAATTAATTCAATAATGTATTTAACACTATTATGAGACTGAGAACATTCTAAAGTCTACAACTGTTGTTACCTACCTGACTGGTATGGTACTGTTACTAATACGGCCACATAAGTACCACTTCCAAAACACACAGGGCCTGGTGAGAGTCCACAGCATGAACACTGCCCTGCCCATGTTCCCAGCACTGCACCCGTCAGCGCTCAGTTCCCATCTCCTCGGTGAATGTCCTGCAGTCTCCTCTAATATCCAGTGATTTTCCACACACACTAGAAAACCACCTAACACCCTGAACACAGATCCTCAACCTTCTCAACTCAACCTTCTCCACAGTGATGTCCCTCTAGGATGGGGAGACCAGGCATTTACCACAGAGCTATTCCACTTCAGACTGCAAATTGGGATCAATTCAGGCCACACCTCCTTATCCTAGCAATTTTCCCAGTCCAGGGAGCAAAGAGGAAGGGCTTTAGGTCACCAGGTCAAGACCTGGTTCCATTTCAGGGCTGGCCTTTACCTGTCACGAGAGGGACTCTTCCAGTTCTTGGCTGGAAACAGTGGTGAGAACACCACCTTCTTTAAGAAGGGGCCATAACAGACCACAGAAGACAAGCACTTAGCCTTTCCCCACAGGAATTCAGAACACCTGCTTCTGAGCCACTCCCACAGCCGGCAAACTGGCAGTAGTCAGCCCTCTGTCCCTACAATCTCATCAATTCAAAACGCCGTGGGGGCCCACCTCACCACAACTCCCCACACCACACTTCCTCAGCCAGCTCTGTCATCACCCAGGCTCTTTCCTGATGGACACATCACCACAAATTTATGCCAAGTCCAATACAAACTATTATTGATTTTCCTTTGCTGATTATTGATGAGCTCTGTCAAAGCATGACCAAATTTTCCCCTTTTTAGCCCTCGTCTGTATCCTAATCATATTCTTACTCAATTGACCTGATGTTCCCAATAGAGAATAAAAGTCATAGTCACCATCATTATTTCATTCTTCCTTTCCTATTTCCCCTCCTGCCAAAAAGGATGGACATCATTATTCCTTTCCAAAACCATCCTCTTTCCAAAAGTGTCACCTCCCTTATTCCTCACAGAGCTACACCACACATCTCCCAACCTTTTCAAGAACATCATCCTTCTGTGTGGCTTCCATGATCACCACAACAATAAGGACTCTGCAACCTACATCTCTAGAGCCTGCTTCTGGGTCTGACAAAACTATCTATTAGACCACTCGTTCTGCCAATGCTTTGCCTTTGTTTCTTAATACAAGATAAATTTCTTTAAAAAAAAAAAAAACTACAAATAGTTATCAGGTTTAGATAAGAAATATCTTTTTAAAAACCCCACAGCTCTAGCCAGGCATAGTAGTACATGCCTATAATCCCACCTACTCTGGAGGCTGAGGCAGGAGAACTGCTTGAACGCAGGAGGCAGAGGTTGCGGTGAGCCAAGATTGCGCCATTGCACTCCATCCTGGGCAACAAGAGCAAAACTCCTTCCCAAAAAAAAAAAAACCAAAAAAACCACGGCTCCTACCTGCTTAATGCTGCAATACTGTCAGCTCCCACCTGGGAAAGAACAAGGTGGCAGTGCCCCTTCTCACCATTACACAATGCTGTACATTCTAGCCAGCTCCATGAGGCAAAGCACACAGATCGTAAAGGAAGAAGTAACACCACTGCTATGTGCAGATGGCACTCCACGTAATCTTTATAGATCACAAGGAATCTACAAAACCACTCTTAGCACCAGTGAGTTCAGCAAGATTACAGCATACAAAATCAAATATACAAAATCAACTATATTTCTATACACTAGCAATGAAAACGTGGAATCTGAAATTTAAAATACCATACCATGTATAATTGCTCCACAAAAATTAAATACGTAGGAGTAAATCTAGTATTTGCATGCTGAAAACTACAAAATGCTGGTGAAGGAGATCAAATTATTTCCAAACAAAATGGAGAAAGGTAACATGTTCAGGATCTAGAAGACTCAACATAGGAAACATGTCAATTTCCCCCTCAAACTAACATGATATATAGGTTCAGCACAAGTCCTATCAAAATCCTAGTGAGGATTTTGTAGATATGAACAAGATTATTCTAAAATTTCTATGGGAAGGCAAAGGAACTAGAATAAGGATTTCTGAAAAAGAAGAATCAAGCAGAAGAATCAGCCTACCCATGTGAAGACTTTCTATAAAAACACAGTGCAGCACACTGTATGGTACTGGCAGGAACTAACACACTGATGAGATGGAGAAGGGAATAGAACCAAGGCCACAGAGAGCCCAGCTCATGAACAATTAAGTGGTAATGGAACATGTGGATACACGCTGGCTAAAAAACAAATTTCAATCTAAACCTCTCACCTTACCAAAAAAATTTTTTTAAATATTCAAATGTAAAACTATAAAATGCATAGAAAAAAACATCAACATATGGTTTTGTGAAATTCTTAGATGTGATACCAAAAGCACAATTCACAAAAGTAACAAAGCAATAAATTAGACCTCACCAAAATTAAAACTTGGATCCACTGAAGTCTCTTTCAAAGGATGAAAAGATAAGATACAGACTGGAAGAAAATAGGTCCAACTACATACGTGACAGAGAATCCATAGTTAGAATATGTAAAGAACTCTCTAAACTCAACAAGAAAAAAATTATAAACAACACAACTAGAAATTAAAGATGGAAAGACATTTACTGAAGAGAATACACAAATGGCAAAAAGATGTCCAACCTCGCTAGCATTAGAAAAATGCAAATGAAGAACACAATGAACTATTACTCCACATCTACTAGAACAGCTACAATCAAAAACAGTGACAACACCCAATGTTGGCATGGATAAAAAGAAACTGGATCTCTCAAACACTGCTAGTGCGAATGTAAGAGAGTGTAGCCACTCTGGGAAGTAGTTTGGCAGCTTCTTAAAAAGCTAAATATACATTTACCATACAACCCAGCAATGAAGTTTCTGGACATTTATTCCAGAGAAATGAAAACCTATGTCCACACACATGCACACACACACACAAATGTACACGATTGTTCATGGCAGCTTTATTTCTAATATCCAAAAACTTGAAACAACCCACACAACAGCTTGGATGGATCTCACAGCATTATGTTGAATGAAATACGCCAACTTCAAAAAACAAATCATATAATATAGATATCATTACAATATGGAAAAAATAATATAAAAATTTTAAGTATCACATATTGAGTAATTTCAGTTACATAACATTTTTGGTAGTAAAACCAGATGGAGAACTGATGAGTGGTTTCCAAGGCCAAGGATCAGAGGGACGGGTGTGGCTGTGGCACGAGGAAGCTCCCTGTGGGGTTGTGAATGGTTCTATATCTTGGCTATAGTTGTAGTAACACAGATCAACACCTGATGAAACCACAGAGAACTGCACACACACACTGTGCGAAGGTAAGTGTCCTGGTTTCATATTATAGTTATATAGGGTAAACTGAGTGAAAAATACAAGGAACCTGATATGGTTTGGCTGTGTCCCCACCAAAATCTCATCTTGAATTTAACTTCCACAATTCCCACATGCTGCGGGAGGAACCCAGTGGGAGGTGACTGAGCTATGGGGTGTGTCTTTCCTGGGCTTTTCTCATGACAGTGAATGAGTCGCACGAGATCTGATGATTTTAAAAATGGAGTTTTTCTGCACCAGCTCTCTTTGCCTGCCGCCATCCACATAAAATATGACTTGTTCCTCCATGCCTTCTGCCATGATTGTGAGGCTTCCCCAGCCACGTGGAACTGTGAGTCCAACTGAACCTCTTTCTTTTGTAAATTGCCCAGTCTCAGGTATGTCTTTATCAGCAATGTGAAAACGAACTAATACAGGACCCCTCTATACTATTTTTGCAATTCCTGCAACTCTCTAATTATTTGCAAATTCAAAGTTTTTTTTAAATTATTTAAAAAGGTAAAAGAATGACACTATATACCTTGCAAACATTAATCAAAGAAAGCTGCTTTAGTTTTATTGAAATTAGACGAAATTAGTCTTCATAGAACAGTATTAAAGACAAAGGAGAAACATTTAAACACAATAAAAGGCCAATTGAATAGATTAATAATCCTAAATCTGCATCATCTAATAACGCACTCTAAAAATATATAAAGCAAAAACTAACATAACTAAAAGAAGTAGGCACATCCACAATGATGTCTAGAGACTCATGAAGTCTCTCAGTAACTGACAAAAAAGCAAACCATGAACAGCAACAGATTTGAACAGGCAACCAACTACGACTCCATTGACATACAGAGCAGTGCACTCAACAACTGAAAACTAAAAATTATTTTCAAATACACAAAGAAAATTTACTACAAGTTGTCTATATGATGAACTATAAAGCGAGTCTCAACAGATTACAAAGACTAAATTTTTTTTTTTTTTGAGACAGAGTCTTGCTCTGTCACCACGCTGGAGTACAGTGGCATGATCTCAGCTCACTGCAACCTCCACCTCCTGGGTTGAAGCAATTCTCCTGTCTCAGCCTCCCCAGTATCTGGGACTACAGGCACATGCCACCACGCCCAGCTAATTTTTGTATTTTTAGTAGAGACGGAGTCTCACCATGTTGGCCAGGATGGTCTCGATCTCTTGACATCATGATCCGCCCGCCTTGGCCTCCCAAAGTGCTGGGATTACAGGCAAAAGCCACCACGCCCAGCTAATGTTTTTAAAATTGTAAGTATATTCAATGGCCACATAAAATTAAGATACAAATTAATTACAAAAAGATAACTGCAAAAAACAGGCTGGGCATGGTGGCTCATGCTGTAATCCCAGCATTTTGGGTGGCTGAGGTGGGAGAATCACTGGAGCTCAGGAGTTCAAGATCAGCCTGGGCAACACAGCAAGACCTAATGATGATAATAATAATAATAAAAAGATAACTAGAAAAAAAAACTCTAACTTTGGAAATTAAGCAACATAGTTCTAAATCAAACATGGATTTAAAGTAGAAATAACAATGGAAAGTAGAAAATATCTGCACCCAGGCACGGTGGCTCATGCCTGTAATCCCAGCACCATGGGAGGCCAAGGGGGGCGGATTACTTGAGGTCAGGAGTTTGAGATCAGCCTGGCCAACCTGGCGAAACCCCATCTCTACTAAAAATACAAAAATTAGCCAGGCATGCTAGCACATGCCTGGACTCCTAGCTACTCGGGAGGGTGAGGAATGAGAATCGCTTGAATCCCGGAGACAGAGGTTGAGGTGAACCGACATCATGCCACTGAACTCCTGCACTCCAGCTTGGGCAACCGAGTAAGACTCCGTCCCAGAAAAAAAAAAAACGAAAGAAAAGAAAACATTTTGAACTTAATGACAATACCTGTCAAAACTTAAATGTACCTATTTTTAGAAAGGAAAAAGGAAGAATATTGGAGACCTGAGCATTCATCTTATGAAGCTAGAAAAAGAAAAGCAAGTTAAAGTCAAAAAAAAAAATAAGAGAAAATAAAGGGAAGACCAGAAATCAATCAAACAGGAATCAAACACCCTAAGAAGGCCACAGCATGACTTACACAGTATTCCACAGAGGGTGCTTAAGCTGAGGCTAACTGCAAGGAAACAAACAAAACGAAGTGTGAAACATCCTGTACAGTAACTCATCTTCACTCTTCAAAAATGTCAATGGAAGGAAAAATCAACACTGAACTACCACTCCACATTAAAAAAGACGCCACCTAAACGTGACATGTGACCACATCCTGTACTAGAGAGAACAGGCTACAAAGGACATTACTGGGATGATAGACAACACTGAAATATAAACAAAGTAGACATAAAGCATTGTATCAATGCTAAATTTCCTGGATTTGATAACTGTACTATGGTTATATAAGAAAATATCTATTTTTTAGAAAATACACACTTAAGAATTAAGAAGAATGATCGACTTAGTCTGAAATGACTCAGAAAAATAATAGTAATATATTAAAAGAATAAAATAAATGTAGCAAAATGTGGAGAAAAAATAGGTCAATCTGAGTAAAAGATACACAGGAGGAATATAGGCCCATATCTATCTTTTGGGAAGAAAAAGAAACACCATTTATAAATGCTGGTAGAGCAACCAGAATTAATTCTATCATGCATTAGCTATAATTTTCCCTTTTTTTTTTTTTTCAGACAGAGTCTTGCTCTATCGCCCAAGATGGAGTGCAGTGGCTCAATCTCGGCTCACTGCAACCTCTGCCTCCCGGGTTCAAGTGATTCTCCTGCCTCAGCCTTCCTAGTAGCTGGGATTACAGGTGTTCACCACCTCGCCCTGCTAATTTTTGTATTTTTAGTAGAGATGGGGTTTCACCATGTTGTCCAGGCTGGTCTCGAACTCCTGAACTCAAAATGATCTGCCTGCCTCAGCCTCCCAAAGTGCTAAGATTACAGGCATGAGCCCCTGCATCTGGCCTCCAGCTTCTAACCATTAAAATTTCTGATGAAATAATGAATTTGGCTCTCCTTTCTTTTCATATTAGCGTTGTTTGGCTTTGATTAATGTACTAATACTCTCCATGATAACATTTAGAGAATATCTCCTTGAGTTTATATATTAATAGAGCTAATAAGTATATTAGAAGCTAAGCTTCTAAAAAAACTCAGCACATAAGGCAACTAGGTAGCAATGGATAACAAACCTGGTACAGAGGAACTTCCAGCCATCACAGACAAACCACTCCAGTCCTCTTTTCCTTTGCATTATCCTGGCTCGTGGTAAGGTGTGGTAATCACTTTCCTCATTCTCAAAGCCTTCTTCAGACATCATTAGTGGCATTTCATCCAAATGTGCAGACTCATCCTCCAGTTGGTACCTAGTTAGGGTGAAAAACAGAGTGTTAAGACCGGCCAAGCAGTCTTCTTTACAGTTTAAGTGTTTCATTTAGAGACAATATCTCCTCAAATTAAGCTGTCTTCAGCTGAGGTAAAGCATTATAAATAAGACTGCAGAGGCTGCTTTCTTCTGCAAAGGAGTAAGTTAGCTAAGGTAAAAAAGCTGCCCAACAAGGCCTGTGCTAGCTGAAGAAGTCTCTGTTAACTATGCTGCGAGCGTAATCCTGGAGGCATCGTGCTGTAAATGGCCAGCCTGACAGCACAGCCAATGCTGCTCAACATCTCCTCACTGCACTCAATCCCCTCAGAAAAACAATCTTCTGAAACATGACTATAGCAACGAATGTTCACTCCAAGCAACATCTAAACACTATGCTACACAACTACATCATCAACCAACATTCTAGAGACTTTCAACAATACGTAGCTGTCTGTATCTGAAAGGAATCAACATCATCCCTTGGCTTGCTGAAAGAATTGGTATCTTTGGGGATATTTATGTCCCATTTAGTCTCTGTTATTCTCTTTACTAAAACTTGCTATTCAATGAAAATATCTCAACAACCAGCCATTATCCCAGAGGAACCCACAAGTTGGCTTTCTTACTTTTTTCATTGAGACAATGCCTCCACAAATGCTTGATGCAAAATTTTGTCTATCATCCCAGTAATGTCCTTTGTAGCCTGTTTTCCAAGAAACAGGCAGCCTACCATCAAAACTTTTATCTTTCCTCAATCACAAACATAATTCAGCTTTAAAAAATACAAACTTACCTTTTTGAGAATAATTTGTCAGAAACTATAATGGTGATTCAACAGTGCTATCTTACTGAATTTTGAAGTGTTAAAAGAACTGTCAACCCAGAAATCTATATCCGCAACAATGTCCTTCAGGAATGAAGGCAAAACAAAGATATTCTCAGATGAAGGAAAACCAAGAGAATTTGTTGTCAACAGATTTGCCCTGAAAGAATGCTAAAGACAGACTTCAGGATGGAGAAAATGGTACCAAAGAAAACATGGAACTTCTAGAATGAAGAAGAGCAACAGGAAATTCTTTAAAATATGTATGAGTATTAAAAATAAAGCATACTAAATTGTCAGGCTGTTTTCAACATAAACAGATGTGAATACATATAACAAGCCTAACGGAAGAGAAGGTGACTCTATAGCTTACATGAGGTGATAAAATACTAAAAGTGGACAGTGAAAAGTCAGCCATATGTATTATAATCCTTACAGTAGGATTTCCCAGCAGAGGCACATTAACATTTTGGGCCACAGAACTCTGTTGGGGTGAAGCTGTCCTATGCACGTATTTATTCCACAGTGTGCCCAGTCTCCACGCACTAGATGCTAGTAGCAGCACCACACTCAACCCTTGTTGCGGCAATCAAAAATGTTTCCAGACATTGCCAAACATCCCCTGGAGCACAAAAATCACTATCTAAAGGAAGTACTTTAAATATAATGGTATTTAATATTAAAAGATTAAAAGTAAGAAAATAAAAAAATAAACAGTTAATCATTGCATAATGACGTTCCAGTCAACAACGAATTGTATATAAAACAGTCCCATAATAAGGAAGTTGAAAAATCCCTAACACCTAGTGACATCACAGCCATAATAATGTTCACAGTACAATGCATTACTCACATCTCTGTAGTGATGCTGGTGTATACCAAACCCACTGTACTACTAGTTATATAAAAGTCTAGCACATACACTTATGTACAGTACCTAATACTTAACAATCATAACTAATGACTGTGCTATTGGTTTAGGTATTTACTATATTATACTATTATTATTTTAGATCATACTCTATTTATTTTTTGAAAAGCTAACTGTAAAACAGCCTCAGGTCCTTCAGGAGGTATTCGGGCAGAAGACACTGTTATCACAGGAGATGACAGCTCTCTGTGTGTTACTACCTTCCAGTGTGTCAAAATGTGAAGGTGGAAGATAGTGATATTGATGATCCTGACCCTGTGTAGGCCTAGGCTAATATGTATGTTTTTGTCTCAGTTTTCAACCCAAAAAAAAATTTAAGTAAAAATAATTTTTTAAAAAAAAATAAAGTATCTAGAATAAGAATATAAAGAAATAACATATTTTTGTGCAGCAATATAATATCTTCATGTTTTAAACTGTTACTACAAGAGTCAAAACATTTTTTTAAATGTACAAAGTAAAAAAGTTACAGTAAGCTAAAGATTAATCTATATGCTCTAGTCCTGTACAGGTATGATTTTTTGTTTTATACTGTATTTTACTATGTTTAGTATGCTTAGATACACAGATACACAGCTGTGTCACGTCTGCCTGCCGTATTCAGTACGGTAACATGCTGCACAGGTTTGTAGCCTAGGACCAAAAGGTGTGCACTAGGCTCTACCGTCTTGGTCTGTGTGAGTACACTCTAGGATGGTTGCACAACATTGCCAAACACATTTCTGGAGTACAAAACTCAGTATCAAGAAAAAGTATTTTAAGTATTAACAATATTTCTCAGAACATCACATACATGTGACTGTATATAAAGTGAACACTCATCAAAAGAAAGCCAAGTAGCTATATTAATATAAGACAAATACATCAAAAAAAGAACTGCCTAGCACAAAGAGGGACATAACACAACAATAAAAGGGTCAAATCACCACTAAGATCTAAAAGTCCTAAACGTGTATGCACCTACCACCAGAGCTTCAAAACACAAAAAGCAAAGCTAATACAAGGGGAAGGAAAAATAGACAAATCCACAATAGTAACTGAAGACTTCAAAACTCTCAGTCCACTGTCACCACTGTTACTCAACACGGTACTGGAAGTCCTAGCTAGAGCAATCAAACAAGAGAAACATATAAGGGGAATCAAAATTGGAAAGGAAATAATCACATTATCCTTGTTTGCTAATGATATGAATTTATATTTGCAAAAACCTAAAGACTCCACAAGAATACTATTAGAACTAATCAATTCAGTAGTTGCAGGATACAAAATCAACAAACAAAAACCAGTAGCATTCCCATATGCCAAAAGTGAACAATGTGAAAAAGAAACTAAAAAGCAATCCCATTTACAATAGCCACACATAAAACTAAATACCTAGGAATTAACTTAACCAAAGAAGTGAAAGATCTCTATAATGAAAACTATAGACACTGATGAAGGAAACTGAAGAGAACACCAAAAAATGAAAGAAAATATTCCATGTACATGGATTGGAAGAATCAATATTGTTAAAATGTCCATACTACCCAAATCAATCTACAGATTCAATGCAATCCCTATCAAAACACCAATGACATTCTTCACAGAAATAGAAAAAGCAATCTGAAAATTTATATGAAACTACAAAAGACCCAGAATAGTTAAAGCTATCCTAAGCAAAACGAACAAAACTGGAGGAATCACAATTACCTAACTTCAAATTATACTACAGAGTTACAGTAACCAAAATAGTAAGTTACTGGCATAAAAACAGACACATAGACCAATGGAAGAGAACAGAGAACCGAGAAACAAATCCACACATCTACAGTGAACTTGTTTTTGACAAAGGTGCCAAGAACATACACTGGGGAAAAGACAGTCTTTTCAGTAAATGGTGCTGGGAAAACTAGATATCTATACACAAAAGAATGAAACTAGACCTGTATCTCTCACTACATACAAAAATCAAATTAAAATGAATTAAACGCTTAAATCTAAGACCTCAAACTATAAAACTATTACAAGAAAATACCAGGGGAAATCTCCAGAACATTGGTCTGGGCAAAGACTTCTTGGGCAATACCCCACAAGCACAGGCAACTAAAGCAAACATGGACAAATGGGATCACATCAAGTTAAAAAGTTTCTGCAGAAAAAAGGATACAATTAACAAAGAGACAACCCACAGAATGGGGGAAAATATTTGCCAACTACCCCTCTGACAAAAGATTAATAATTAAGATATACAAAGAGCTCAAACAACTCTATATGAAAAATTCTAATAATCTAATCAAAAATGGGCAAAAGATCTGAATAGACATTTCTCTTTTTTTTTTTTCAAAGATGGGGTTTCACTATGATGGCCCGGCTGGTCTTGAACTCCTGACCTCAGGTGATCCACTGACCTTTGACTCCCAAAGTGCTAGGATTACAGGTGTGAGCCACCTCGCCCAGCCTGAATAGACATTTCTCAAAAGAATAAATATAAATCACAAACAGGTATATGAAAAGGCACAGATCATCAGAAAAATGCAAATCAAAATTACAAAGAGACATCATCTCACCCAGGTTAAAACAGCTTATATCCAAAGGACAGGCAGTAACAAATGCTGGTAAGCATGTAGAGAAAAGAAAACTCTTATACACTGTTGCTGGGAATGTAAGTTAGCACAACCACTATGGAGAACAGTTTGGAGGTTCCTCAAGAAGCACGGACTACTATATGATCCAGCAATCCCTCTGCTGGGTATACACTTAAAGGAAATCAGTGCTATCAAATAGATATTTAAATTCCTATGTTTGTTGCAGCACTGTTTACAATAGCTAAAATTTGGAAGCAACCTAACCGTCCACCAACAGATGAATGGATAAAGACAATGTGGTACATATACACAATGCAGTACTATTCAGCAGTAAAAAAGAATGAGATCCAGTCATTTACAACAACATGGATGGAACAAGAGGACATTATTTAAAGTAAAACAAGCCAGGTGCAGAAATATAAATATCATGTATCCTCACTCATATGAGGAAGCTTTAAAAAAAAGTTGAACTCATGGACATAGAGAGTAGAATGATGCTGATAAGAGGCTGGAGAGGGTAGTACAGAGTAGGGGACAAAGAAGAGATGGGTAATGGATATAAAAATACAGTTAGATACAAGGAATAAAATCTAGGATTCAGTAGCACAACATGGCAACTATAATTAAGAGTAACTTGTGTATTTCAAATAAAAGAATGAAATTGGAAAGTTCCTAACATAAGAAATGTTAAATCCTGAAGGTGATGGATATCCCTGTTAGAAACAAATATTCAGTGCTGCAAAAGAAATTTAGCACTCAAACGTAAGTTTTCTCAGCAAGGCAATTTAGTTCTATAGAAGGGTGTGGATGGAACAATGGTGAGAGCACACCTGAACAAGGAGGGTGGGTAATAGTTATCCCTGACTCAGGTAGCCCCTACTATTGTGTCATTCCCCTACTGGCTAGGGTTGGACTACACAGTCTAAGCTAATTTCAACTGGCTATTTTAAAGAGAACAGGGGTACAAGCCAGAGTGACATGGTGAGCAGTTTTGGCGGGAAAGACAGTTATGGAACAGGTGACTAAAGGTGACTGTGGTCAGAGCAGATGACTGGGGTAACTCAGGACGGAGCAGGTGACCAGAGGTGACTCAGGACAGAGCAGTAATCAGGGAAACAGATGTGTAATACTGATTAGAGCTGGTGGGAAGGTTGTTTACTGAAACTAGAGGCAAGGAGATGAGGAAGTCAAACTTTAAAATGGAGAACAAAGAACAAGGAAACTGAACACACTGACATACCGATTCTTTGAAGAGAAACTTAGAACTCACTGTATTTAACATCCCAATTACCCGATCTGATCATTATACATTGCATGCACTAACAAAACATCACATGTACCCCATAAATATGTGTAACTATTATGTATCCATAATAACTAATAATAAAAAAGAAATTTTTTTCATAAGACTGGAAGTGAGGGAGAGGTCTTCCTTAGATCACCCAAGATGCTAGGCCCCAAGAAGAGACATCTGGAGGAAAAGCAGACAATCCCTGAAGGCCTAGAAAGACTGGCTGACTAGCACAGAGATCTTGGAGAGATCCACAACACAAAGACAGCTGGACACGTGCACAGCTGGCCAAGGAGAGCAGGACACCAGAAGCAGCTGAAGAGGGCAGGAAGAAGGGACACAGTGCAGGCCAAGCACCAGGAAGGAGTTTAATTCTAAGTGTAACGGAAAGCCACTGGGAGGTTTTAAATCTGGAAAAATTTTTTTCACAAAGGACTTTTTTTAAAAATAATTTTTTATTTCCATAGGTTTCTGATGTGGTATTTGGTTACGTAAGTTCTCTAGTGATGATTGGTGAGATTTTGGTGCACCCATGTCCCAAGCAGTATACACTGAACCCAATTTGTAGTCTTTTATCCCTCAACCCCTTACCAGCCTTTCCTGAGTCCCCAAAGTCCACTGTGTCATTCTTATGCCTTCAAAAAGGAATTTAAAAATATCCAAATTCAAACAAGAGACCATGTCTTGCTTATCAAATGTAAAAAAGAATTCTTAACATTCAATGTGGCCAACAGTCTTGGATAAACAGGCACTCTTAATCACTGGTAAGAGTATGAACAATTGCTGGTAAGAGTGGAGAACAATTTGTGAAGATGCATTGAAAGCTTTTCATTTCTGTAAATCAACTTTAACCATGGTTTCTCATTATCCCATGGAAATTTAAAATGTGTTCAAGATTTCTCTATGAAGATAACTATCACTGTGCTGTGATGTTTAAAAAGAATACCCAAGGAAACATGGAAAAAAATATATAATATCCATGAATAAATAATTGATTAAATACATGATGGAACAGAATATTGTCACTAAAAATCATCATGGAGAAGACCTTTGTTGAAAGTAACTGTCTTAGGAGAAACGGGAGTCACTTCTTCTTACCCCTCTTTTAAATGCCCGACTCTAGCGATCAAAAGACTACTTCTCTAGTGTTTCCGGATAATCTTCTATACACACTCCAACTACTATCGATAGCATCACAGAACATCCTTACAGTACACAAGTTTCATTATAATTTAGGTCAAAAAAAAAATTACATGATCTGTGAAGTAACAGATCTAAAACATAAATAATATTTTTCCCTTAAAAACTCATTTTTTCTTTCTTTTCTGTATGAAATCACTTCTTTTAAAACAGTCAACTAGAAAATTAGAAAATAAATATTTATATAAAATGTGATCAAAATTCAAAACACCATATAAATATATTGTAATATAATACACAAAATGAGATTTTTGGTCTTTTTATTTAAGTTGTTTCAACTATAATGTCTTATTTTAGTAAAAGTCACAATCTTATCAAGTTTAATATGGGAAGAGCATCACAGTGATTTTTGAAAGATAAGGAATATAAGCAGCATCGTGTTTTGTAACCTCAACTCCAGAAATGGAGCCTTTGAACTGGCAAGCAATTTATTCCATTTCCAAGGCAATTTTCCTATTGTATTGAAAATTTTACCTCAGTATTTAAAAACAATAAGACGATGAATAATGGATTTTTTCAAAGACAGGAAAAGCACAGAATCTTAAGTGTCTTTGTTGCCTGGTGTCATACACACTTAATTGGTTTGTCACTCAAGAAAAATCAACGTTTCCAGCAATTAAGTATAATTCTGGAAACATATTTTTAAAATGAGTAAAAACAATTATGAACAAAGACGACAGGATGGATGATACCAAACCCAAGAGCACTGCCAAGCTAAGAAACAAGGACAGCTATCTGAACTGCAGCCAAAGGTTTCAAAAAATTTAGGAACTCTAAATGCTCAAGTACTGGAAGGCACATAATTTACATGAATCTAAGTAAATCAATACAATAACCAGCTTAAAATTTATGTTTCATCAAAAGTATCTAAGAGCCTTATTGTTTCCATTTTTATAAGAAACACTTCTTAGAAGCCAATTGATATTAAATGAAGAAACAGATTTAAAATATGTCTAATGCTCAAACCTTCTTTAAAAATAAACACTTCTCCTTTGTCTGCATGTTAATAAAGTAGAAAAACAAAGCAAAAAACTAAATGCTATAAAGAATGTGCCCCTTTCCTTTGTTAAACACAAATACAAGGTTCAACTGTCATTGATAAGTCATTAGTAAGCAGCAAGCTGCATAAACTAATGAGAAATTGGGACTCTCCCTCCTATAGCAACAAAGGAGACAAACGGTGCTATGGTTGAAATGCTTTTGTCCCCTCCAAATTCATGTGTTGGAAGCTTAATTCTCAATGCAACAGTCTTAGGAGATAGTGCCTAGTGGGAAGCATTTAGGTCACAATAGTCCCACCCTCATGATGCATTAACGCAGTCATAAAGAGGGCATTTCGCAATGGGTTCACTCTTTTCTGCTCTTCTGCCATATGAGGACACCACATTTCGATCTCTCTTGCCTTCCCATCTTCTTCCACGTGAAGACACAGCAAAAAGGCCTCACCAGATGTCAATACCTTGATACTGGATTTCCCAGCCTCCAGAAGTGTGAGAAATAAATTTCTATTCTTTATAAATTACCCAGTCTCAGATAATCTGTTACAGAAGCACAAAACTGACTAAGAAAAAGGGTAAGATATTAAAATAAATAAGCCAGCAGATAAATGAATAAATAAAACTAAAGGAATGGCTGCCTGAAAAATATGCCTTGACTTGAGTAGCAAAACCCAGCAAAAGGAACACAGAAATAGTCCCTTGAACTGAGATCTGATTTCCCCCATGGGAATTATACATACAATAACCTTGGAGCTAATGATTTCTAAAATGTTCTACAAGAAAACTGAACACCAATTTCTTGAAAAAAAAAATTACACTTCTATACATAAATTGAGAAAAACTTCTGAATTAGTTAATCATACAATATCCAATGTTATGTAAATGCAAACCCAGAAATCTGAAGCTGTAAAGCCAGTTAGCTCAGGATACATACTTCAGTTGCCTAAAATTGTGATGTTTCCTATTATCAACTCTGTCTTCACAGTAATACTATTCAGTGTAAAAAAATAAGTGAAACATTCCTATTTTGGCAAGTGCAAATAATTTTTCAAAATTGAGTAAACTAGGGTTATTTTATTTATTATTTGGAGACAGAGTTTTGCACTTGTCACCCAGGCTGGTGTACAATGGCGTGATCTCAGCTCGCTGCAACCTTTACCTTCTGGGTCCAAGTGATTCTCCTGCCTCAGCTTCCTGAGTGGCTGGGATTACAGATGCCCGCCACCACATCCAGTTAATTTTTATATTTTTAGTAGAGACGGGATTTCATCACCTTGGCCTGGCTGGTCTCCAACTCCTGAACTCAGGTGATCCACCCACCTTGGCCTCCCTCCCAAAGTGCTGAGATTACAGGCGTGAGCCACTGTACCCAACTCATGGATGCCTTTTAAAGGAAATTCTTACAGACCCCCTAAGAAAATGTCTCTGATTCCAACGAATCCTGGGACTGGGCAACTAGATAAACACTGTCTTAAGAATTAGTACTATACCTTTAAAAAAAAAACAAAGGCTTTTCAATTGTGAACCATCACAGCAAAAGAAGTTTCATTTTTACAACTAGTAAAATATTAGATTATCATAATTATAAAAGTTTTAAGATTCACAGAAAATTGTGTATAGACTCTGAGAATGAGAAATCTAGCATTAAAAAAAAATTGTGTTACTTCTACCAAGAAACACTAATATTTTACCAGTAATCAGACAGTAGCCATCTGTTTTTAACATTATTATCTTTAAATGCTAAAACTTAACTATTATAAGATTGCAAACACCTCTGGGCAGGGCCAATACTCACACTGCTGGCAAAGCAAAGAAAAAGTAATAAGAGACATGGACAAACAAAACAACAATGCTTAATGTCATACAACTATCACTTAAAACACAAAAATGAGAAATACCAATTTAACAAATACCTTATTTTCACTCAGACATTAACAATGCAAAAGAGAAATCAGTATCTCACATGACTTTGTAGAAAACAGACTTAACAAAAGTAACTGCATTCCCAGTGAACTCCTGGGAACTACTATGTGTGGTATACATCATTTTGTTTACTTAATAACACATAAAAACAGCAACATCCTCATCCTCAATGATAATAAATGCAATGTGCTGCTGAATTTTTTAATGTTTATTAAACCATATGATATGGTTGGATGTGTGTCCCCTGCAAATCTCATACTGAAATGTGATCCCCAATGTCAGAGGTGGGGCCTAGTGGGAGACACTGAATCATGGGGTGGAAGACACTGAATCATGGAGCACGAGTTCTTGCTCAGTTACTTCACCTGAGAGCTGGTTAAGAGTCTGGAACTTCCCCATTCTCTCTCTTGCTCCCTTTCGTCATGTGACATGCTGGCTCCCCATCACCTTCCACCATGACTATATACTTCCTAAGGTCTCACCAGAAGCAGATGCCAACACCATGCTTCCTGTAAAGCTTACAGAAGCACGAGCCAACTAAACCTCTTTTTTTGTAAATTACTCAGCCTCAAGTATTATATATTTTTATAGCAATGCAAGAATGGACTTACATCTTACTCAAAACACATCTAATTCTTCCCTTGGAAAGTTTTATAAAATATAACCCAATCATGAAAATTTTTATAGCTATACCAACTGACCAACATTATCTTTCAAATGTACTGTGTCCTAAAGTGGTATGATTATAATGAAATAAAAATAATTCCACTTCAAAGAAACCTAAGAACTTTTAAAATACAATAACTACAATTCTTTATATATAAGAGCAAAATGTTATTTTCATATGGTCAAGGAAGGAAGCTTTCAAAGATCACAAAGTGAAGTAAAGCTCATATGAAAGCTGCTTTTCTAACAACTACTGAATTTTCAACCACCAATGTGGATATCTAGGCTGCATAATGTAAAATTCTGTTTCTGGTAAATGTAAGACAATATACAAACTTAGATTTTTTTCTTTTAGTTGGATTCTATCATACAGCATACATTTCCCAAAATTTAAATTGGGAAGTGAATAAAGTTCATAGCAAAATTAGTACGTTCTAATATTTCTATTTTGGGAAATGTGTGCCATTGTGAAATTAGTGACTTATTATAAATAGTTAAAATGGTAAATTTTAAGTTACCTATATTTTACCACAATGAAAAAACTCTAGATATGGAGGTTGGGGGATATGTGGAATGGAAAATGACTGGATGGGAGTGGTAGCTAAAGAGTACAAGGGTTCTTTTGGACGTGATGAACATGCTCCAACACGATGGTTACATGTATCTATGAATATTCTAAAAACACTAGGCCAGGCGTGGTGGCTCATGCCTGTAATCCCAACACTTTGGGAAGCTGAGGCAGGCAGATCACAAGGTCAGGAGATCAAGACCATCCTGGCCACCATGGTGAAACCCCATCTCTACTGAAATACAAAATATTAGCTGGGCGTGGTGGCGTGTGCCTGTAGTCTCAGCTACTCGGGAGGCTGAGGCAGGGGAATCGCTTGAACCTGGGAGGCAAAGATTGCAGTGAGCCAAGATTGTGCCACTGCACTCCAGCCTGGCAATAGAGCAAGACTCCATCTCCAAAAAATAAAAAGGTGGTCAAACAGGAACAGTTCCAGTCTGCAGCTTCCAGCGAGATCAACGCAAAAGGTGGGTGATTTCTGCATTTCCAAATGAGGTACCTGGCTCATCTCATTGGGACTGGTTAGACAACGGGTGAAAAATGCAAATCAAAACCACAATGAGACACATCTCAGGCCAGTTAGAATGGCAATCATTAAAAAGTCAGGAAACGACAGATGCTAGAGAGGATATGGAGAAATAGGAACGCTTTTACACTGTTGGTGAGACTGCAAATTAGTTCAGCCATTGTGGAAGACAGTGTGGCGATTACTCACAGATCTAGAACCAGAAATACCCTTAGACCCAGCAATCCCATTACTAGGTATCTACCCAACAGATTATAAATCATTCTACTATAAAAACACATGCACATGTATGTGTACTGCAGCACTATTCACAATAGCAAAGACTTGGAACCAACCCAAATGGCCACTAATGATAGACTGGATAAAGAAAATGCAGCACATATATACTAAGGAATATTATGCAGCCATAAAAAAGGATGAGTTCATGTCCTTTGCAGAAACATGAATGAAGCTGGAAACCATCATTCTCAGCAAACTAACACAGAAACAGAAAACCAAACACTGCACGTTCTCACTCATAAGGGGGACTTGAACACTGAGAACTCATGTGGGCATAGGGAAGGGAACATCACACACCAGCGGCCTGTCAGGGGGTAGGGGACTAGGGGAGGGATAGCATTAGGAGAAACACCTAATGTAGATGATGGTTTGATGGGTGCAGCAAACCACCATGGTATGTCTATACCTATGCAACAAACCTACAAGTTCTGTACATGTATCCCAAAACTTAAAGTATAATAATTAAAAAACAAACAAAAAAAACACTGAACTGTACACTTTAAGTCGGGTAACTTGCATGGTATGTAAACTATATCAAAACAGCTGTTAAAAATGAGTAAATGAGCAATTAAAAAAAAAAGAGTAAATAAAAAGAAGAAAAAAATATATATAAACTGCTACTTCCTTCCAGTTCTAGACCAAGATGGAGTAGATATGCTGCTCCCTATTCCTCCCACTAAATAGAGCTAAAAACCTATACATCAAAAGATGGAGACAAGAGGGCGATCAGTAAGGACCTTGGACCCACAGAACAAGACAACAGTGAGTTTCCAGTATTTTCTTTTTGTCTCATGCCCATGTTGTGTACTAGAGAGGTAGAAACCAGAAAAGTAAGACACAGACCAGAAAAGCCCCCAAGAAAAGTCTGGTCTCTCTGAACAAAGGACTAGGAAAAGGGCGGCCTAGCAAAACAAAAAATTTTTGATAGTAATTGCTATATCCCACCCAAACATGACAGAAAAAGCACAGCCCCACCCACATTGAACAGCAAAAAGTAAGTGAAGCCTGGACTCCCTCACTCCCCAGCTGTAGGAAGACACTCTCTCTATTGCCCAGATGGTGTTAGGGCAGACCAAGTGGGGAGTGGGGACATTCATCCAAGCCTGGCAGTCATTGCAGGGCGCATGCACAAGGGTGCCAGACGCTCATCCCCGTTAAAGATAAAGCTTCAAAAAATTTAGTTTAAAGATCTAACCAGCTTTTATTAGCAAATCAGGCAGTATTCCATCTATGAAATAGAAAGGTACTCAGATAAGCTAAGCAGCAGAGGTGAACTTTACAGCCAGAAAAGGATGCAGAAAGTAGATACAAGGAACAAAATACAAATTGGGCATTTCAAAGTTACTTTCCTTACAGGGTAAAGTACAGAGGACTCTCTTATGCTAGCCCAGTTTGACTGGCCTCTTATGATTGGTTGCTGTGAATCTCTTGTTTTTTGGGAAACCGGCCTGTTTTTAGCTTAGTTTGATAGTGGCACCTAGCACAAGTGACTCCATTCTGGTTTGGTCTGGTCTGCTGGGCCTGGTGCAGGAGCTTAGTCCCAAATAATGGCCTCTGGTACATTTTATTTAACACCCCCAACTGGCTATAATAAAGCACTCCTGCCTATCTCTATCAGTGTCAGAGGAGGCCTAGTGAAAAGCAGAAAATCTAACCACCTTCTAAAAAAGTAACAACATCCATGCAATGTCAGTGGAGGCCACAGGCATGCAGTAACCAGGCACTCCGCCCCTTCCCAGCCAAGGTGGTGTTAACAGAGACTACTGAGGAAACAGCAGTCACATGGTACCTTCCCTTCCCAGATGTCAAAGGGGCTGTGAAGGGAACCTGGTTCTCACCCCCTTCTTGCAGGAACTCCCACATTCCACTCCCACCATCACATTAAACAGAAGGTTTAAATAAGGTCTCAAATCTCATAATACCCAAAATGTCTAGGATATACTAGAAAATCATTCATTATCCCCAAAACCAGAAAAATCTCAACTTGAATGAGAAAACAGAATCAATAGATGTCAACATCAAAACAACACAGATACTTAAATTATCTAATAAGGATTTTTAAACATGTAACATAAAAATGTATCAACGGACAATTATAAACAGACTTGAAACAAAGGAAAAATATATGAAGTCTCAGCAGGGACACTGCTAATATGAAGAAAAATCAACTGGAAATTTTGAAACTAAAAATCTGAATGGATGGGCTCAACAGTAAAATAAAAAACGGGGGAAAATAGCAGTGAGCTTTAAGACAAAACAACATAAACTGCACAATCTGAAGAGGAAAAGGACTTAGAAAAAATGAGGAGAAACTCAGGACCCTATGGCACAACAAGATTCCACAAGCTGTCACCAGGGTAAAAGCAGCAATGGAGAGTAGAGCTCAAAAAGCACTCAAACAAAAATGGCTGCAAACTTCTCAGATTTGACAAGATACAAACTTACAGAATTAGGATGCTAAGCAAACCCTAAACAGGGTAATCCTAAAGAAATTCATACGAAGATGAATAATAGTCAAACTACTAAAAACTAAAGATTAAGAAAAATGCTTGAAAGTAGTGAAAGAAAAAATGACGACACCTATCTCAAAAGGAAAAAAATCAAATGACATCAGATTTCTCATCAGAAAGCACGGAGGCCAGAAAGAAGAGGCATAACATTTTTCAAGTCCTGAAAGAAAAAAACTGTCAACTCCAAATTCTATTATCTGGTGAAATTATCCTCCGAGAATGAAGGAGAAATTCAGGCATCTTCAGATTAAGGAAAACGAAGAGAATTTGTTTCTAGTAGACTTCCCTAAAATAATAGGGAATTATTGAAACAGAACAAAAATAAGAAATTGTGGACTACGGGGAAACAAGAAAACAGAAAGGGCAAAAAGGGTAGGTCAATATAATAGGCTTTCCTTTGCCTCTTGAATTTTCTACATTGTTTGAGAGATAAAGCAAAAATTGTAACACTGATATGGGGTTCTAATTGTATATAAGGGAAATATTTATATACTTTTACATATGTAAAATCTAATTTTACATGAGTATTATATTAGTAATGGGAGGATAAAGGGATTTAAAGAGGTAAAGCTCTTACATTTTACCCAAAAACTTAAAATATCAACAACAGTACACTGCAATAAGTTATGTATATATAATGTAACTCCTAGAGCTACCATTAAATAATATCAATACAAAGAAATACACTGAAGAACACTATAGATAAATCAAACTGGAATTCTAAAAAATGTTTAAGAATATCCTTAAGAAAGAAGAAAAAAGAAAACAGAAACAAACAAAAACACAGAAAACAAAAAATAAAATGGCATCTCAAACATTACTGAACAAAAACCATCTAAATGTATCAATCAAAAGACAACAGTGGTGGGTAAAAAAACCAACCAACCATAAGACAACTATCAGAAACTCACTTGAAATATAAGTGACTTGAGAGTGAAAGGATGGAAAATTATATACCGTGCAAACATTAATTGAAGGAAAACAGAGGTGGCTATATTAGTGTCAGATAAAGTAGATTTAAGAGCAGAAAAACTACCAGAGACAGATAGGTGAACTATATAATGATAAAAGTGTCAATCCATCCATCAAGAACACACAGGAATCCCAAATATGTATGCACCAAACAATAGATCCACAAAATATATGAAGCAAAAATGGATGAAACTCTAAAGAGAGGTAAACTCAGCACTTTGGAAGGCCAACAGAAGGGAATCACTGAGCCCAGGAGTTCAAGACCAGCCTGGACAACACAGTGGAACCCCACCTCTACAAAAAAAAATTTTTTTAATTAGTTGGGCATGTTGGCATGCACCTACAATCCCAGCTATTCTGGAGGCTAAGGCAGGAGGATGGCTTGAGCCTGGAAGGTCGAGGCTATAGCGAGCCATGATTATGCCACTATACTCCAGCCTGGGTAACAGACTGAGACCATGTTTTTAAAAAAAAAAAAAAAAAACTCTAAAGAGAATAAACACAGCCACAAGGGAAGATGAACTCAACAGGAACACTAACTAAAAGGTGATAATCAACATTTCAGAACAGTCCACTGAACAGTAGCAAAATAAATGTTCTTTTCAAGAGCCAGAGAATACTTACCGACATACAGATAGTGTCACAATATCTTACTATAAGCCTTGTAAAAGCACTTAACTTTTCAAACTATGTGTATGTTACCACAATAAAATAAAACCCAACTTCAAAAAATAATGTAGAAGCACAACTTCTGGTCCAGACAAAATGGCACAGATCCATTTCTCTGCTCCTCCCCGGTAAGTCCAACTATAAACCCTGCTAATTAAGCAAGAGTCAATCAAAGGAGAGTTCTGAAAGAAGGTAAGAAGGCAGCATTGACTTCCTGAGACTCCCCTCTCTGACCAGGGGATACTGGGGCAACCAGGCAGTAGCAGTAAGGGGAACTTGCCACTATAAGCTGCTGGCGCAGGAAGACTCTGTGCCCCTCATGCCCAAGACTCCTCTCTCTCATTATAGAGAGCCAGGCAGCACCGACAAGTGCAACCCTGCCACATCAGGGGCCCAGTCCAGAAAACCTCTTTTTATCCATGACCTAAGACTCTCTCCCTTGCTCCAAGACATCAGAGCATCGAGGTGGCACCAGCAAGTGGGAAGCCTTTCATTATAGTGGTGCTAAGACTCCTCTTCTCCCATCCAGAAACACTGCAGCCACTGGGTCCATATGGATGGGATACAGCCACAGCCAGTGCCCAGCCAAAGAAGCCTCTTCATTCCTATGAGCCTGACACTTCCATCTCTTAACAAGAGACACCAAGCCTAGGAAAATCCCCTTTTCTCCCTCACACAGCACCAACAGAGACCAGGAAGAGCCCCAGTGGTACCACGTAAACCAAGCAGACCAAAGATCACAGCACAAAGGCTCTGAGAATTAAAACGTCATTGGAACCACAGCCCACAAATGTGGTCCAGGACCTATGTGCTGAATCTAAACAGGGTGGCTGCACACTAAAATAAAAGATATAAATAGAACCCAAATTCTTCTAATGTACAAAATACCCAAGAGACAATCGAAAAATATCTGTCAAACCAAGAGCCAGAATATTCACAATCTGAATTAGAAACGGCAATCACACAACACCACAACTGAGCTAACTCAGATACTGGCATTAATTATATGACAAGCATTTTAAAGCAGCAGACATAAAAATGCTTCCACAATCAAATACAAATAATCCTGAAACAAACAGAAATTATAAAACCGAGAAATACAATAACAGAAATAAAACCTCACTGGATGAGATTAAGAATAGAGTGGAGATGACAGCAAAGAATTAGGGAACTTGAGAACAGATGAATAGAATTGACACAACCTGAACAACACAGAGAAAAGAAACAGGGAATTATGTAACACCAACATAAAATCCAACTTTCTTAACACTGGAAATCCAAATGGAGAGAAGACAGTAGGAACAATTCTCCCCATTATTTCTTCAACAACCAAGAGTAGTTGAAGAAATCATGGCTAAAAACTCCCTAAATTTAGTAAAAAAAAAAAAAAAAAAACAGCAAACATGAAATCCAAAGAAATCCATGACAAGACACAACATAATTAAACTTCTGAAAACTAAAGACAAAGTAAAAACTTGAAAACAGCCAAACAGAAATGACACATTACCTACAGTAAAACATCAATTTGAGTGACAGTGGCATCCTAATCAGAAACCACGGATGCAAGAATGAAGCCACACAAGATTATTCAAGTGCCAAGAAAACGGTAGGCTAGCAGCCATGGCACACGCCTTAATCCTAACACTCTGGGAGGATGACGCAGGAGGATCACTTGAGACCAGTTGAGCAACACGGCGAGATGCTGTCTCTTCAAAAAATTTTAAAAATTAGCCAGGCATGGTGGTACCTGCCTGTAGTCCCAGCTGCATGGGAGGATTGCCTGGGCCCAACAGGTCAAAGCTGTAATGAGCTATGATTGCATCACCAAACTCCAGAACGAGACCCTGTCTCAAAAAAAAAAAAAAAGAACAATAGAAAAAGGAGAAATAACATATCCATAATTATCGTAAATGTAAATGGTGTAAATGTGCCATTTAAAGGAGAATGGCATAGTCAATAAAAAATATGATTATATGATCCAACAAGAAACTCGCTTCAACATAAGTTGAAAGCTATACCACGCGAATATTAATCCAAAAAAGCATAAATGGCGACATCAATATCTAATAAAGAAAATTTTAGAGCAAGGAAAATTACCAGAGACAAGAGAACATTAACAACGAAAGGAACAGTCCACCGAGAAGACATAAAGATCTTGAATGTTTGTGCATCACATGACAGTGCTTCAAAGTGCATGAGGCTAAAACTCACGGATTCAATCTGCGATGAAAACCTATTTTGAAACCGGCGGCACATTTCCAAATAATGAACTCCTAAAACTAAACAGATTTACTAATACAATTACTGTTATAGGTAACACCAAGGAGGAAAAGAGATATGGTAGATCCAGAGGACCCACTTTCAACCAAGCAGTGAATAAGGACATCTTACACATTTTCTACTGTAATCGCCAATAGTCCCGTAAAAAATTTTCATCCAGCATTTTACAGATGAGAAACCATGGCTTTGAGTTTTAAAAAGCTACCCAAGAGCAAACAACTAGTAGGGAAATCAACACTCAAAACAGCGTTATAACATTCCAACAAGTACTTTGGGCTGCATGTTATAGTCTCTCAAATAGCCGAAACCAAAAGTTATTCAAAAGCTCAAATTCTGAAGCAACTACATATTGGATGAAATTATATTTTCTACAATTCCTCTACAATAAAACTTCAAAAACTGTAAGAAGCAATATTCTCCTTTCTAAAATTTCTTTTAAAAAACCGTCTTCTTTTCTTTGAATGAAAAGTTAAATATGAGCTAAATCCAATCTCGGGCATAAAAGGTCTGTACACGAATTCTACCGCTAACCTGTGGCCACGTTCTCAATCTCCGTCTCCCTTTCCTAAGAATTACTTGTCGACAAAAAGCACTTTGGGTGTACGTAAGTAAAAAGTGTGCTTAGTAAAGATACGGAAATATCGAACAGAAATTTCAATAAGGAGTGTTTTTAACAACGTGATTGAAAGTTGTATCTGTCACCTTCCCAATTCACAGGGCTTCACAAGTTTCGGAGAATGAATTATCTGAGAAGTTTAGGACTTTTGATCCCCGTTTCCTTTAGGAGAGCAGCCACCCGACCGCGGTTCTTGCTCTCGTTCTGCCGCCTGTGCTCCGCCAGGCATCCCGGGACGCAGGCGCTCGCCCCGGCTCCCGGCGTACAGACGGGACGAGCGGGCAGCGACCCCAGACCCGCCCAGCTCCGGGCTCCCAGGGTGGGCGGGGGCCCCCGGCAGCCCGCCGGGAGCGTCGGGGGCGGACAGGCGCCGTCCCCGCCTCGGTTACCTGCTGTGCCAGTCGGCTCCTGACCCGGGCCCCGCAGCGCTGTAGTAGGCCGCGCGTTTGCGGTTGGCTGCAGCCGCCGCGACGCTGCGCACCGGGTAGAGCGGAATCTGGTCCGCCATGCTCCGGCCGCCCCTTTCCCGCCCCTCCCGCTTTCCCCTCAATTCGCCACCTTTTCCCCGCCCTCTCCCCTCAGCGCCAACCCCGGCTGAGGTACCGCCCGCGCGCCTTCCCCGCCCCCGCCAGGCGGCGAAGTCCGATGGCGTCACGAACGGCGACGACGAGGCGCGGAAGGCGTGGCGTCCCGAGGCCCCGCCCTCCTCTGGGCGTCCGCGCACGACGACGTGTCCCAGGTGGCAAAAGCGCGGCAAGGGAGGCGGTGCAGTCCGGACGATGACGTCACCGGCGGCTAAAGCTGAGGCGGGGGGCGTCGCGTTCCGAGGCCCCGCCCCCGCCTCGCGGCGGGCCCTTGACATCACCGAGCGGCGGGGCGGGGCGCGCATGCGTCGGGGGCTGGCTTTCCGGGTGCGCGCTGTACGTACGTGCTGGCTTGTTCTGGCGCTCCCTGTTCTGCAGGTGCGTCCAGCTCTGAAGGGCCTCGCCGCGGTCTCCTGGAAGCTGGGCCAGTGACACGCGTGGGCGCGCGCGGCCTTTTGAGCGGTCCTGAGCCTGCGCCGCCGGGAGCTGTACGCGCGGCCCACGCGCCCTCCTCGCAGCGCGGCTTCTCGTTGCCGCCCCGCGCCTCTCCAGCCGGCCCTCCGGGCCCCCAACCGCGCAGCGACCCTAGGCGCGCCCACCGCGCGGTCCTGAATTTCCCAGATGTTGAATTCCTGCCTCCTCACTGCCGCTTTCCTGCTTTCTCTGGTTCTTGGTCTTTAGCCCGAGTCCACATCCCCACCTCTAGGCCCCCAGCCTGCTGAAACGCTGTGTAGGCAACTGTCAGAAATGAGGTGTTTACACCCTCAGTCTTCCCAGGAAAGCAAAACCGTATTGAATAAACGCGTATATAGCTTTGGTTGGCTTTGTTTAGTGTCCTGTCCCAAGCAGGACAGCCCCTCCCACCTCCATCACGCTCTGCCCCTGGACCCTGCAAGCTGATGCACCGCTCACCTCCCTATTTCTGGTTTATTCACGTTGTGTTTTTTAAACCTGCGTTTCTGATATTCCATTGTCATGACATACGGATTTTGTCTATGCGTTTGAAACACTGTTCCACATGAACTTAAAAATGCTTTTTTCTTTTTTCTTTTTTTGCTGTGTTTTTGAGATGGGATCTCACTCTGTCACCAGGCTGGAGTGCTGTGTTTTGATCACGGCTCACTACAGCTTCATACTCCCAAGGTTCAAGTGACTCTCCCCCCCTACATGCATTATTTTTTTATTTAGAAAAAAGGTCTCTTTTGTGAATATGAGTATTCTTAATTTGTTGCTGCCACTTTCTGATTGCCAGTTTGCTTCTCAGCTGCTTTTCATATAGCTTGGATACACACCACTCCACAGACACTAACTACTCCCAGAAGACACCAATGGCCTGATTGACTTCACCCGTTATTTCTCTACCTCACTTTCACTCAGCAACTGACGCTGTTCACACCATCTCTTGCCCACATTCAACAACGGATATTAATAAGACAGTCTCATTCTCATAGCACTGGCACTGTAACACCATCTCCTGACCTTCACTAAACACCTGACGGTGACACCACCATCTCCTCACCCTCACTCAACACCTGACAGTGACAACACCATCTCCTTACACTCAACACCTGATGGTGACAACACCATGTCCTCACACTCAACACCTGATGGTGACAACACCATCTCCTCACCCTCACTCAACACCTGACAGTGTCAACACTATCTGCTCACACTCAGCAGCTGACTGTGACACCACCTTCTCCTGACCCTCAACACCTGACAGTGACAACACCATCTCCTCACAGTCACTCAACACCTGACAATGTCAACACCATCTCACGCTCAGCAGCTGACAGTGACAACACCTTCTCCTCAACACCTGGCGGTGACACCACCATCTCCTCACACTCAACACCTGACGGTGACAACATCACACTCAGCAACTGACAGTGACACCACCTTCTGACCCTCACTCAACACCTGGCAGTGACAACACCATCTCCTCACAGTCACTCAACACCTGACGGTGACACCATCTCCTCACCCTCACTCAACACCTGACGGTGACAACACCATCTCCTCACTCTCAGCAACAGACGGTGACACCACCTTCTCCTGACCCTCACTCAACACCTGATGGTGACAATACCATCTCCTCACACTCACTCAACACCTGACAATGTCAACACCATCTCCTCACACTCAGCAGCTGATGGTGACAACACCTTCTCCTGACCCTCACTCAACACCTGACAATGTCAACACCTACTCCAGATGGAGTAGGTAAAGGAAGAGAGCTAGTTGATTTAGCTCTCTTAGATAAGTAATACTCATTTTTTCCCCCTAATTCTAACCTCTCCTGGCTCCATTTCTAAATTGCTTATTCAGTTCCGATTGCATGCAAACATTAACAATAGGGTTTTATGGGGAATATCAGTATGACTAAGGCATGTTGTCTGCCCTCTAGGAAGTTCAGTAGGAGAGGGAGACACAGAGAGAAACTTGTTGTTACTTAGGACACAATGAAATACTTCCTGTAAGTCCATAAGTATGAAGTTATACCGGTGAGTATCTTTTTTTTTTTTTTTTTTTTTTTGACATATTCTATGTTGCCTCAACCAGGCTGGAGTGCAGTGGTATAATCTTGGCTCACTGTAACCTCTGCCTCCTGGGTTCAAGCGATTCTCCTACCTCAGCCTCCTGAGTAGCTGGGATCACAGACGCCCTCCACCACACTCAGGTAATTTTTGTATTTTTGTAGAGATGGGGTTTCACCAGGACAGCCAGACTGGTTTCAAACTCCTTACCTGAAGTGATCCACCTGCCTTGGCCCCCTCAGAGTCTTGCGATTACTGGTGGGAGCCACCACGCCTATCCCCCGGTGGGTGTCTTGACAGGAAAAAGATGGCATTCTTAAAGCATTCAACTGAAGAGAGTTTAATTAAGGAGCTATTTGCAGAGATATGAATGGAAATAAGAAAGCCAAATAGTTTTGATGAATTAAATGGGAGAAGCAATAGTGGAAAACTGGTTTCATCCCTAGACCAAAGAGATTAAGTGAGGAAAAGTGTTTACCCTGAATGGACTCCATCCTGAGTCAGAGCCCAGGGAGCAAAGCCACCTCAGAGAGGATGAGGCTGTGGAGTAGATGCTGGCAGGCAAAAGCCACCTGCCACTCACCTTGTAAATTAAGTGTTTCTGAAACACAACCACACTAATCTGTTGACTCATTACCTATGGCTGCTCTCAAGCTGGTAGGTAGAGTTAAGAAGATGGTAGAGTTAAGAAGATGCTGCAGAGACCATATCACTTGCAAAGCCTAAAATATTTACTAACTGGCCCTTTAGAGAGAACATTTATGCATCCCTCTTATACTGGAAAGAGTGGGTGGCGTAAGAGGGAGAGACAGGCACCAAATGGCTCTCTCACGGCGGAAGGCTCCATTGGACAGTGTCACCCTAGCGCAATCATGAATAACAATAGAATGTTTAACTACCAACTTAATGGAGGGAGGATGGCAAATAATAAAAATACTTTATTACTTCAAGGAAGCCGTGAAAGGAGTTTAAAGAAAAAAGAACAGATGGAATAAGCAGGAAACAAGATGCTAGAGACAAAGCTGAAGGTCAGTTTACATATATTAAATGTAAACCGACGAAACACCTCAATACAAAGTCAGATTGTCAGATTATATTAAAAATAAAAGCCAGCCAGGCGTGGTGGGTTACACCTGTAATCCCAGCACTTTGGGAGGCTGAGGCAGGCAGATGACTTGAGCCTGGTAGTTTGAGACCAGCCTGGGTAACATGGCAAAACTCCACCTCTATTTGAAACAAAAACAAAAACAGAAAAGAAAAAAATAAATAAATCCCAACTATATGTTTGAGGTGTCAGATGATAATTCACATTAAATAGAAAGACACAGAAAAGTTGAAAGTGAAAGCATAGAAATTTATACACTGTTCAACCACGGACTATTGTAGCCTCTCCTTGAAGTAAGCTCTGTGAGTATCCTTCACCTTTCCCCAGACGAGGAGCCTGGAGCATAGAGGGGTGAGGCCGTCTGCCTGAGGTCACAGAGCTCACAGCTGCAGAGCCAGGCTTCAGCCCAGGTGCCGAAGGCCATACTCTTAACCCCAAACCTCAAGTTGCCACCTGAGTTTTAGGAAGATGATACTGATGGCTAGGATTTGGAAGTAAGGCAAAAGGATAAATGAATGTCATTTCATGTCATGCAGAGGGACAGTCCCACCCAAAGATGAGGGGAAGGTACTTTGTTCAACTCACTGCTTACTATTCGATGGAAGTCTTTGACTTAGCAAAATTGCATGTTAACTTGAAGATGTTTGCCAATGAAGGTACAAATAGTTTGTGCTTCGTTGTATATTAACCACACTTCATTTTCTGTATTCCTGATGCTCTGGCTACCAGGGGCGAGCCTGTCCTGCCTACACTCATCTGTTCTTAGAGATGGCAGATGACTCGCCTGCAAGCACTTTCACAGGCAGGCCACCCATCCTCCCAGCCACCTTCATTGGTTGGATAAGCCTTGCACTCCAGGCCACCGTGCCCCTGCCCTACTTCCCATGGGGCCAGGTCAGAGACAGGCAGGACAGTCCCTCATGCCAGGGCCTGCTGATCACATCGGTGAAGGCCAACCTGCCTGGCCTGCTCTCGCCACCTCACCTCGCCCGGCCTTCCCTTGGAAGCCACAACAAAGGCTCTTGCCTTGCCTGTCTCCCTCTGTGTCCCAACCTGTGTGGTGCTTCCTGCGTGGCCCTGAGTGGCGTGGTGTGATGTGGAGTGGCATAGCCCCTTCCTGTGGGAGCTCTAACATACTGTATTTTCCATGGCCGTTGTCCCCTGATCTGCTGGCCTCACTATTTCTAAACAATAATAAAACCTACATTTTAAAACAAGGTGGAAAATATACCCCAGAGGATATGGTTTATTGTCCTTTAGGAGATCAGCTGGTTTTGTATCTAACTAAATCTTATCTTAATATTCCTGTAGAAAATTGCCTCAGTAGCTCTAGGTCCTAAAGTACTCTTCGAAGCAGTTCTGCGTCTACTCATCTATCTTCCTCCATTGATTAATAAATTGAATAAAGGTGTCCATGAGCATTGCAATTTGACCTCTTTGAAAATTATAATTTAGGCCAGGCACGGTGGCTCATGCCTGTAATCCCAGCACTTAGGGAGGCCGAGGCAGACGGATCACTTGAGCTCAGGAATCTGAGACCCGCCTAGGGAACATGGTGAAACCCTGTCTCTACAAACACACAAAAAATTAGCCAGCCATGGTGGCAGGAGCCTGTGGTCCCAGCTACTCTGGAGGCTGAGGTGGGAGGATCACCTGGGCCCAGGAGATTGAGGCTACACTGAGGCAAGATTACAGCACTGCGCTCCAGCCTGGGTGACAGAGTGAGAGCTCGCTCAAAAAATGAAACACAAAAAATAAAAGAAAATACATTTAGCAAAAAGATGTAAGTTTTCAAATGTTAAAGAGGAGCTTCTTAAGTATTTTTTATGGATAACAGTGAGTATCACATTATTGTGGAATTTCAATGCCATTTAACACATTTGAAAAAAATGATGGTTTTGTTGTTGTTGTTGTTTGTTTTATTTATTTGTTTATTTGAGACTAAGTCTTACTCTGTCGCCCAGGCTGGGTAAGCCACCACACCCAGCCATGATGTTTTATTTTTAAATGTCAATACTTTATGATATGCCAAAAATACATAATTGATAACTATACGTATAATGAAAACGTTTAGTTGTCACATACAGCCTATGAAGGGATACATGCTTTCCCAAAATTATTTTAGGGGTGTGCTAAAAAGTTGAGAGACTGCTATTGTCATGCACACTTAAAAACAAAACAGCACGGGCCGGGCGCAGTGGCTCACACCTCTAATCCCAGCACTTCTGGAGGCCGAGGTGGGTGGATCATGAGGTCAGGATATCGAGACCAGCCTGGCCATGGGGAAACCCCGTCTCTACTAAAATACAAAAAATTAGCCGGGTATGGTGGCATGTGCCTGTAGTCCCAGCTACTCAGGAGGCTGAGGCAGGGGAATCGCTTGAATCCGGGAGACAGAGGTTGCAGTGAGCTGAGATTGTGCCACTGCGCTCCAGCTGGTGAAAGAGCAAAAAAAAAACCCAGCACCTCAGGAGAGGAGCCTTGTAAAGAGCTGTCTTTAGACGCATTTGTCAAAGGCGGAATGCCGCGTTCATTATTCCCTACCCGTGCTTTTCCTACGTTGCTGGCATGGGACTCTCCCTGAAGAGACAGGCGTTCTCTCTCACAGTAGTCAGGGGATGGAAGGCGTGGAGTTAGTACACAGAAATCACCTTTACTCCTGCTCCTGTCTACCACATATCTGAATTCAGAACATTCCAGCACAGACCAGAATACAAGACGCCCAGCATCACAGTTCACCCGCTGAATAGAAGTGTCTCAAAAGAGGATGATTAGGTGCCCCCAGATTTATGATGCCTCGGTTAGTGATAAAAGGAGAAAAATGCAGCGACAATAGTGAGATTTTTATTCAATTTACCGCACAATGCTCTCATATTAATTATAGCAAGTTAATAATTAAAAACCGAAATATTTTTGTCCAGTAATATCTTCTAGCTTCTGATTTCCAGAAAGAAAAACTTAAGTCAGCTGCAAATACGTGTGTGTGTGTGTGCGGCGCACGGATTGCATGGGGAGCCTCAGTCACACCCACACAGCCTGGAAACTTGCGAGGGGCTTGCTGCTGTTTGGTATCAGGTGAAGTGGATTTAGATCAATGTATTTAGTGGCTCATGGTTTCCTTTAAACATTCACTCAATTACTGCTTTGTAATGAACCATAGATGTTCAATTACTGTCACAAAAGAGAAAAAAATGTAATTAATAGCTTGTCATGGGAGTTTCAAAGGTTAGTAAAGAATAAATAAACTGGACTCGAACCTCATTCTTTGGGGTCTGGCTATGGTCGGTTGGGATTGGGATTGATAGGGCTCTTCTGTATTGCCCACTGTGTGGCTGACAAGGTCTCACTTCCTCAGACTTAATGTCAAAGAATTTCTTTCTTGGTGCAACCAGTCTCAACAATGACAGAAGTGGAAAATCTCTTCATATAGCTCCTAAAGGAAATATGTTCTTTTGTTAAAGTTTCATTTATGTCTCTACCACTTCAGGCAGACAAAGCTAATTACTTCCAAATTCCTAGTGGAAGCCCACGGATATCAGGCAGGATGTTTTTAATAGTAATGCAAAAATTGTCTTGAAAATTCTAAAGAGAAGGCATAACACCAAGTACTACCATATTATTATTTTATATTGAGATGTGTAAAATACTTTATTTTGGAAAAATGGAAATAAGAATTTATTTTGTAAAGATTGCATTTCCATTAAAAGAGTTATACAAAATGAGTTTTACTATATATTTTTATATATACTTTATATAAATATATAAGATGGGTCAATATTAAAGCATATGTGACAATAACAAACACATGAAATGGACCTAAATGCCCATCAGGGATGAATTGGATGAGAAAACTGTGGTCCATATACACCATGGAATACTACACAGCCACAAAAGAGAACGAAGTCATGTCTTCTGCAGACACATGGATGAAGCTGGAGGGCATTATTCTAAGTGAGCTAATGGTGCCCTCATGACAGCCCCCAGCAGAAGCCCTGGGGGTGAGTCTCTAAGGAGCTACCTGGTGGGCAACACTTCACACCTGTGTTGCAGCTATTTGCTGAGAGATTCAGCACGTCCAGTGTGAGTCCACTGGGAGAGGATTCTGGAGCCAGTGCCTGGCTTCCTCCGACCTCACCCCACACACCTTTTCCCTTGACCCACTGTGCTGGGAGCTCCTTTGCTCCGGTCAGGCGGCGGGAGTCAGATCATGTGCTGAGTCCTGGGAGTCCTTCTCATGAATCATCAAGCCTGAGGTGGTCCTGGTGACCCCGCCCCACCGTCACGTGGAGACGCGGTGACCTTCCGCGTCCTAGCCCCGAAACCTTCCCATTTGCCTTCTACTCCCTTGTTCTCTCCTAGCAGTTTCCTGAGAGGGGCTCATGAGAGGAAAAGGTTTCCAGACCTTTCACCTCTGAAAACGTCTCTATACCTTCATCTTAACTGCTCTGAAATTCCAGGTTGGAAATACTTGTCTTCAGGATTTTGAAGACCCTGCTTCATATTTTTTGAGAGTCCAGCTTTGCAGTTGAGTATATGGAATAAAGTCCCTTACATGAAATCCTGAGTCTTGTATGAAAATTGCTCTTTCTGTGGAGGCTTTTATGGACTTTTCTTTGTCCTGAAATTTCATCATGATTTTTCTTTTTGTAATTTTAATTATTTATTTATTTTGAGACAGGGTCTCACTCCCTCACCCAAGCCGGGGCACAGAGGCACGATCTGCAATATTCCCACCCCAAACAGCTGGGACACAAGTGTGTGCCACCATGCCTGGCTTTTTTTTTTTTTTTTTTTTTGAGACAGAGTCTTGCTCTGTTTCCCCAGGCTGCAGTGCAGTGGCGCAATCTCGGCTCACTGTAACTTCTGCCTTCATGTTTCAAGCGATTCTCCTGCCTCAGCCTCCTAAGTAGCTGGGATTGCAGGCATGTGCCACCATGCCTGGCTAATTTTTTGTATTTTTAGTACAGATGGGCTGATTTTTTGTATTTTTAGTAGAGATGGGCTGAGGAGATGTTTGTATTGGTTGGGCTGGACTCCAACTCCTGAACTGAAACAATCCTCCTGCCTCAGACTCCCAAAGTTCTGGGATTACAAGCATCAGCCACCGCATCAGGCCAATTTTTCTTGAGGGTATAATTTTATCCATTTTATTTGGCATTTGGTGGGCCCCTTCTGATAAGACACTAGTGTCCTTCAGTTCTGGGGCATTCTTTAAAGTTACTGCTCTGTTTCCTTCCTTGGGGGACAGATTTGTATGTCTTAACATAGCTAAACTTCAGCTGTTTCGCAAATCCTTCCCCGTGTGGCTCTGGGTCAGCACAGGCCAATGAGACGTTTTGCATGAACTCTTAAAGGCAGAATTGAAGCTGGAGCCATAGTCTTTACACCCTGAAATCAAGATGCTTTGGAAACATTATGCTGTGCAATAAGCTAGACACAAAAGGGCAAACACTGCAGGATTCCACCCATGGGCGGTCGGTTCCTAGAGTTCAGTTCCTAAAGACAGAAAGTGGAGTGGTTGGGGCCAGGAGGCAGGGGATGGGAGTCAGGGCTGAACGAGGACAGAGCTTCAATGTGGGCAGATGGAAAGTTCTGGAGATGATGGTGGTGATGGCCGCACAACATTGCATGCTTAATGCCATGGAACTGCGCATGTAAAAATGGCTAAACCAGCAAATTTCATGTTATGTCTATTTTACCACAATTTTTAGAAAAAGAAAAAGCAAGAAAACAACTAGCACAAAAGTAAAGATAGTAGTTATCTCTGGAGGTCAGGGGACACACCTAGCAATTCCCAAAGGAGGAAGCAGGGAGTGGTTATCTGACCCAGCAGCTCCAAGCATTCCATTTAACTTCCAAGAAACAAAAACTTGCTGAAAACTTTTGTGCAAATGTTCATAGCCACATTTGCTAAAAGATGGAAATCACCCAGATGCCTATCTACTCACGAAAGAATGAACACATTGTGATGGCACGAAATACTGCATGGTGACATGATGTGTAAAGTGCTGACACCAGCTGCTGCGTCGCGGATGAACCTTGAGAAGACGCTCAGTGAGGGAAGCCAGTCATGGAAGGCCATGTCGCATGTGATCTGGAATAGGAAAGTCCACAGACAGGGACGAGGCGGGTCAATGGCTGTGAGGGGCCAGGGACAGGTGGGGGTGGCAGCTAAAGGGCATGGGTTTCCTTTGGGGGTTATGCAGTGCTCTGAAGTTGCATATGGTGATGAACATACTAAAATGTGCTATACTGTGGAATTGTGGCTGAGCATGGTAGCTCATGCCTGGAATCCCAGCACTTTTGGAGGCTGAGGCAAGAGGATCGCTGGAGGCCAGGAGTTTGAGGCCAGCCTGGACAACATAGCAAGACCTTGTCTCTACAAAAAACAAAAATAGATTAGACAGGTGTGATGACACTTGCCTAAAGTCCTGGCTACTTGGTAGGCTGAGGCAGGAGGATCACTTGAGCCTGGGAGGTTGGGGCTTCAGGGAGCTGTGATCACACCACTATACTCCAGCCTTGGCAACAGAGCGAGACTCTGTCCTCAAAAAAAGTAATAATAATCATAAAAAACCCTACTGAATTATACACATTAAATGAGTGAACATTACGGCATTCGAGTTACATTTCAGAAGAGCTGTTAGAAAAACACAGACCCAAGGAGCTCGTAGGACAAGAAGCTAAGGAAGTCATTGCCATGGGCTTAGCCCAGAAAGCAGGGCTTGGTTCTCAGCAAGGGATTAGCCCAGAAAGAGCAGCTCGATTCTTGGAGGGCCTCCGCTCAGAGTCAAGTGATGGATCTGTGACATCCCCCAGCCCATCCTCATCAACTCATGTCTCAGCTCTGAGTAGGGCAGAGGGACCATCAGCCAAACTCTCAAGTGAGGGCTTTTGCTCCTGGCAATGAAGCTACCTGGAGCGACGAAGCCGGGTCCTCGCTGCTGACGTGGGCTCGCTGGCCCTGCCAGCGTCAGAGACTCGGAGGCCATGCTGAGCTGGGCTGTGTCTGGAGCGGGCCTTGCCCCAGGCTCTGAGGACATGCAGCAAACCTGAGGACGGCACCCTGAGGGGACCTTTCCCCTGGTGGCTCTGCCAAAGGTCAGCTGATGTCCCCAGGGCCACCGCGGCCACTGTGACTGCTGCCTGCCTCCCGAGGACTCGCAGAGCACGGCTCACCCATGGAGGTGGAAGGGCTGGGGCCGCCCTGGAGGCCTGGTGAAGGTCTGTGGGGTGCCTGAGTGTCTCCCAGCACTGGCTGGGATTTAGCATGGCTCAGTTCAGAAGTCTGTGGCCAAGACCGTCAAGGTCTCACATCTGGCCAACCTGGGTGGGACGCCCCCCTCAAAAATGCCCCTTGAAACAGTCCAGAAAACCCAAGGAGGCATACAGGACTTCTGACTGTTCCAAGAAACACCTTAAACTGTTTGTTTGATTGTACACACCTGGACACACGTGCACCCCGGCCTCCTCTGAAGCCTGTGAGTGAAGGAGCTGGCGGCAGAGAAGGGCCACGGGTGGGGATTTGCTTTCTATGTCAACTGGAAGGGCAGAAAGTGATTCCAAACATGGCTTTCAGCAATGTTGTAAACTTAATCTCAAAGAGCTTCAGAAAATTTGTTACCAGCATGACACATTCATCTCTGAAAACCAACCATCCACTGTCAAAGAAAGGGGCATAAAATTTGAGAAAAGACAAAAAACCTGTGTCATGTGACACAGAAGATCACGGTCACATAACAGGTGCCACCAATAGCACCGGTGGCAGCAACTCATGCTGTCAGCCCAGCCTGGGGTCGCTGGGTGTCCCCCACGGGGACAGCACCCTGGGACTTCCTGCTGGAATCAAACAGCATCACCCACCAACTTGTAGCTGACGCTGACTCTGGTTGCGCTCTGGGAACCTGTCTCTCACCTCCCCCGGCTCTGTGTGCACTGGGTCTCTTGCTGAGCCTGGCCGTTGGCGTCAAGGAGCAGGCTGGGCTCTATTCCTGGAAGAGGGCTGCCTGCCACTCATGTCTCTGATGCTGAGTGGGCTCCTCCTTCCCCCCACAGCACCGGGTGGGCCTCTGTCGCTGGCTTCCTGTTGGCATTGTGTCTCGATTATCAGGAGAAGCTGTTGGAGGGGAATTCCTGCCTCCACAACCTGTCTCAGGACCTGGCACAGGCTAGGGCCTCTGCTGACCTTGTCAGGACCTCGGATCTTTCCACCTCATTGTGAGATATTTGTGCCCATAATACTAACAGATGACTATGCCCACTTCGTAATACTCACATCTGCTATTTGTTCCAGCCCTTATTACGTGGAAAATGAACACCTTCTCCTTTTCCTCTCCTGCGACATTCCCCAAGGCATCTGCAGGTGCTGTGTGGGGATCTGAGTCCTGCTGAACCTCGTCCGTCTCACCCCGGCTGGCTACATCTCTCAGTCAATTTGGCCTCAGATTTCATACCTGATATTGCTGAGCTTTGAAGATACATCTCTGAATTCAGTGACAATTACAAGTGCTACATCCGATGTCTCCTAATTCATAATTTATAGGTGTCTCATTCATAACGGCCTCTCCTCCCATTCCAAACTCACTGAATATGCAGGAGAGGAGAAGCAGCAATTATTTATAATAACTTTATTAGCTATAATTTGTGTCTATCCTCTGAAAGGATAGAGTGATGTTTCTGGGAGCTGCATATTAAACACGAGTGCTTCTACCCAACCTTGCCCCCGATGCATTCCACGCACGGCGGTGTGTCTTTCTTCCCGGGAAGGATGGGTACAATTTGTCACCACACAAATTACACTGTACTTGCTGCTGACATTCTTTTATCAGATAAAGTACTTGTACTTATTATGCTGAAGGCAGTTTCCGTGAAAATTTGATATTGTGAAAATCTTAGTTTAAGTTGAGACTAAGAGGATTGGACCTCTTTCTACAATAGAGAAATATGGGTCTGATTACCCGTGTCCGTGACTGTTTTCTGGAACCCCTCCCCAAGATTTCTTGCAGTTTGCACACAGTTCAGGTGTGTCCCATGCCTCCAGCTGGCTGTCCCTCTGCGTGGTGCTGAGGCATTGCACACGCCTGGGCACAGACACACCGTGGCCTTCTCTGCAGCCTGTGGTCGGCGAGCCGGCAGCAGAGAAGGGCCGTGGGTGGTGATTTGCTTTCTGCAACAACTGGAAGGGAGAGCGTGATTCCAAACATGACTTACAGCAGTGTTGTGAACTTGATCTCAAAAACCTCAAAAAATGACTTACAGCAGTGTTGTGAACTTGATCTCAAAAACCTCAAAAAATGACTTACAGCAGTGTTGTGAACTTGATCTCAAAAACCTCAAAAAATGACTTACAGCAGTGTTGTGAACTTGATCTC